>JAQIWH010001093.1:0-35854 GCA_034695005.1 Cryptops parisi | reverse complement strand
CACACACACATGTATACAGTACGTACACTCTAAAAACATAACCCTTCTTGCACAGTTGGCTAAAAGGCATTCATTGCCCAATGTTTACAGTTTCTGGTAGTGAGAAAAAGAGATCTTATCAATCTGCATGGATATAATACCATTAATAATTACCGTTAATTGACTGGAAGCCCCCAAATAGAACTGCGCGTAGGGCCCCGTGAACTGCTGGGGGTACTGTAGTTCGTATGTAGGCTACTGAGCACAGATGGTGTTCGTAGCCCCTGAAGAAACTAACTTCTGTTCTTGCGTGAAAGAAATGATCCCAGCCAGCATTAATGTCGAGATCGTTTATTAAAAAAGTTGTTGGTGGTGTGTACAGTTGTTTGTTGTTTGATTTTGCTCAAATAATTGACCAAACGAAGTGAGGTCTATGTTTTGAGAAGTAGGATGAAATGGCATTTATTTGTCTGTCTGTGTGTGTCTATGTCTACGATTACTTGTGAACGGTTCAATGGATTTACTTCAAACTTGTACAAGTTATTCAGAAGGGCATTTTACAAAATCCATTAAATTTTGGTTGCAATTGCACTGTATTTATTATTTACTCATTTTACTATGTGTTTTTCAAATTTTTCTGTATGGGTCAGATTGGTGCAGTGGTATGCGTCCAAGACTCCTAACCCAAAGGTCGTTGGGTTTTTCTTTTAATGTTAATAGAGTGAGGTCTCAAGTTTACAGAACTACTAGTTTGTTTTTATTTTGTGAGAAATGTTTTCTCCCAGTCCATATGACATATGATATATCTATTAGCACAAGTTTCCAGCTTCATCTCAAACTTGATAAAATTAGCACAGCCCCTCCACCCTGAGATATAAAATTACTTTACTGACCAGGTAACACCAATCCCATACTTAACAATATTTTGCTTCCCACCTTGGGACTTTTTCAAGCAAAAAGGAAATTAAGAACACATTTCTAAGAAGCAAGTTAAGTTTCCTTCTTGGTACCAGTTACATAGTTGATACAATACGAAAAAACAAAGTCAATTGGTAGGGTGATGTTTCTATTTGCCTTGACATTTTTATGCGACATGATGATCAAATACGTAATGTTTTAATTTCGATGCAAATTGGTTGCCAACTTTTTGGACCAGAGACATTTGATGCATGAAAACTAAACTTGAGTTGAATGGAGATTATGCTGCCTGGAATACATGCTGCGGATCGTCATTTAGTGTTTCTCGTGGACCATTTTTAGCGGCCTGTAGTGCTTCTCGTAGACCATTTTTAGCGTACTAAAGTGGTGTGCTTTGTTAGTTTGAGTCCAATTTGTTGATAGGTTGTTTCAATTGTGGTCATTCAGTAGGATTAGGTTTTTTAAGTAACACATTCCGAATGGAACAGAAAAGCAAAACAGACACTAAACTACATATAAACAAGAATAAACCCTACCCAAAAGTGAGAGAAATTTACAAAATATATAATACATGTAACCAAATATTAAAAAAATGCAGGCACCTGAGGGAGCACCAGTTTTATTACATTCAATTGGAACTTTTCTATTGTTGAAAGCAAGGTCGTTCCAGATTTTCAAATAATTGCAAGGAAAATGGCTTAGTTGATGAGTAGATAAAGAAGGTAGCTAAACGACGATTTTATATTTTTGAGTAGTACGCGTGTGGGACTCGCAAATGGACGTTTTGTTAAGGTAATGAAGAGGGTGGCATTCATTGTGCAATGCAATACTTGATTTCCCAGAGACTGCTGTATTGAATAAGTTGGATAATATTAAGTACTAGCAGTTACAGTACTGTTGTTATTAATAGCTGTTTTTAAAACTCGTTCAACTTCACAATTTAAATGAGAACTTAGGGTCGAAATCAATAGGGAAAACAACATTTTTTACTATTTGTTGTAAATTTACTATAGTGGCTTTGAATTTTTTAATTGCATGAAGAATTGTTTGCATTGTAATTTGAAAAAAAAAATGAAAATTAAAAGTATACACCATCTAACACAGCAATACAGATATAGTAGTGGCAACTACTCATCCATTGATAAAAGCAGCGTCGTTTTTCTTTGGCTTTGTTGGCTTGTCGAACCTCCCCTGATGACAATATCCAACCGCCAAAGGTTTTGTGCACTCCTTCAAGGTACAGTCTACCACCCTTCCAACTTTCAACGTCGTAGACCTTATGGTTTCTCCACAAAAATGAACAACACAAACCAATTAATTAACAGTAATTCTCTTTTATATAATTGCTACAAACACACCCCCTGAGGACACTGTTTAGTCTTCAAAGATGTTGTACCCTTCAGAGTACAATATGCCACTCTGCCAGTGCCAACAATCAGCTTCGTAACCATTACAGTTTCGCGGCAAAATGAACAACTCAAAAACCACTACATGTGCCTACCGTTACATATGTAGTGGTCTCGTTTTACACTACATAAGGTTTCTTTTTATGTGATACGTTCCACAGAAAACCGCATATAAAGAAAAAATCGCTCAAAAAAGTCATAGATTACGTTGTAAAATTAGGGATATGTTCCATAATTAGGGAAAAACCACATAGAACCAAAACAATGAATTAAAATTAATGAAAAATTGCATTAAAAAAGTTTATGAAGACTCAAAATGACATAAAATAGGTGTGTTTTAAAATTTTTATCCATTTCATTTTAGACGTTATCTAATAACATTAGGTAAAACTAGACGGTATCTATTATCATACCATCGTCACTTTTAAGGCATAATCCACAAGCATTTCGTTGCCATTCTCGCTAAAGGCATCAAAATCTTCTCTAGCAATTTCATGTGTCAAAGTAATGATTTCTATTGATACTGTCGATGTTTGATTGGTTGCATTGTTTGCATGCAATACTTCCAGGCCAAGCTGCTTTCCAGCAGGAGCACTTAAAGTTTGTGGTCTTATTTCAGCAACAACAGATGCAACACGATTTAAATTAAATACCCTGCCCACTTTGAAAGTTTGAATGGTCTTTCATATTATTTTTTTCTTCTTCTTCTTCTTCTTCAATTCTGACAAAAACGACATGAAGTCTGTTTAAAAACAATGTACTACGGTACTGCTCTTTACATACCGATAATGTCGTAATTAACGCGACCTGGATGCCTCCAAATTTGATAGACCAAATTAAAATGCAGGATTAATGTGTGTAGCAAGTTTCAAGTCTCTAGGATACTGGACACATAGGTAAAAAAGAAACCATCTCGAAAATGTAAAAAATTTGTAAACATTTTAACAATCGGCCAAGTTAAATAAAAGGAGGGGATTATTAGTACAGTATAATATGTAAACAATATAATGTAGACTGCTGATTAGCAAAACTCACTTTTCACTCACCTTCAACTAGCTAACTTTACAGTCCTCTTTTGCTGATGTTAACTGCTTAATCACTTAGGTGTACTTAGATGACAAAGGAGTCTTGAGTAACAGTTAACAATCGGTATTTTTTATTTCACTGATTATTTTTTAATAATTAATACAGAGACAGTATGAATAGTAATTACTTAATTGGACACCTGATGTCTCTAGATACTGGACATCATTTGATTAATACTTGACATGTTATTGTCTACACTCGGCTTCTCCTGACACTAGCAAATCAGTTGGATGTAACTCAGCAATCCTACTGTTTCTTTTTCTTAATTTGCCGAGTAGACCTACGCCTTCCTTGTTGATTGACGACGTCTCTGTTCGTCTGCTGTCATCTTTGGTTGTCATGTCTGCTCTCATGGCTGCTGTCATCTTTTACAGTTATGTCTGCTTGGCCGCTGTCCTCTTTGATCTTAGCTACCGAATCACCAACGATTATCATTACGTTTGGTGAGCTGTCCGCCAGTTGTTGGGCTGCCATCATCATCATCATCATAATCGTTCGAGTTTATATAGATAAGGTTTATATAGATTCTAAGCTCGAGATCTCATAGACTGTTTCGGAGATTTTGCTGGTGTTACGAAGGATTCTTTGGTACAGAGCTGAAAGGTTTCCCAGCTCCCCCAGTGAAAGTCGGGGCCTTTCGTCTAACCACTACGACGTCGCCTATGTTGTACTGCTTGGCCTGTCCTCGATGTCGGTCAAAGTTTCGTTTCTGCTCGTCTTGCGTCTTGGTTAGTGTTTGGTGCGCTTCTTTTAGATGCTCCAATCATGAGTTCCCTTGAGGACTTCTTCCATTCTTGGACATAGAAAATAATCTTTCTGGGTGAAATCGTTTAGCACCCAGTAATTTATGCACATCCATTCTCCGGTTTTCTTTTTTATGTACACACACTATTGTGAGGGTTTCTTGACTTCTCAATCATCCCGGTATCCTCAAGTTCACGAATCGACTGTTCAAACTTCTGTTGTTGGACTGGAGATAATGGGTACCTTCGTATGTTGATAGGCTTGTCGGTCGTTAGTTGAATGTCCATTCGCAAATGTGGGTAGCAGCCAACTTCCGTCATTTTGGCCACGAAGCAATTTCTATACTCTTTCACCAATTTCTACACTGCTCGTTTTTCAATAAGGCAAGTTTCTAGTCCAATATTCAAGTCATGCAGCTGCAGCCGCCTCTTCTCTCCTTTTTGGGTTGCTTCTTTCGTAGCTTTTCTTACAGGGAAGCATTGAATTGTTCCCTCCGTGTCAGTTTCATAAATATTTGCCATCTTCTGGCCTCGACATAGTGCAGTATCATATGGTGTGAAGTTCCACACTGGCACTTCGGCAATCGCGTTCTTCAAGTCGATGATACCACCAAGGACAATGGCTCCATGCTCGGTGACCTGACTTTCTTCCATGTAGTATGTCTCCAGTTTGGGAGACATACTTACTACATGGAAGAAAGTATGCCGGTTACTGCACCGGCTTCTTACCCTCACCAGCTTGATGCTTGTTGCGGGCACCTTCTGATATACTTTGCTTCCAATTGTGTAGCTTGCGTTGCATCTTCTTCACATCTTCAGATGATCGATAGCAGTAATCTCGTGGTTGTATTCTATCGATGTCTTAGTCGGCTGGAACGTCAAACTACCTTTCTCTGAGGTCATTCGGACTTCACTGTGACTCAACACAGGCTTTACAATCCAAGCGTCTACGGCAATGATGTTGTCATCAATGGAATGGGACGTCTTACAGCTTGACTTCACAGAGTTGAACTTCATACTCGGTTTTTCCTCGATATGTTTGTTTATCCTGGTTGAATCTTTGTATTTGGTATTCGTAACTCGGTTCTCTTACCCCCAACTGGTTGGGGGTAAGCGTAAGCATTTCAGGTTAGCGTAAAATGGCTGTTCGGCTTCTATCTTGCGTGCAGGTGCATCAGTGGTTTTGATGATGGCCAGTTCAACCTGTTCTCACCTTGGTAACTGATTTATCTTCAGCACCTTTCTTTGTATTAGGGCAAGCTGTCGAGATGTGCTCGGATTACTGGCACCGGAAACATTTCACATCATTTGGACAAGTTTTTTGTTGATGGTCTGTAGATCCCAACGGAAACATTTTCTGTTTGTTCCTGCTCCGCTTTTTGGCTTATCCTTCTTTGCAGGGGTTTGCATTAGGGCTTTTGGTTTCTACTCCATTTTCGCCATTTGAACCCGGGTTCAAATGGCAGCTATAGCACTACCTTACCAACTAGGCCACTTGAACTCATACAACAGAACCTGTTTTTTACCACCTAAGAGCTTCACCGTCATTTTTGACGGACATACCGCTAGTATACAGTTGTGCTCGGTTCAATAAGCAGGCCAGTTATAGTTCTAAAGCTTATTTCACAACTGGTCTTTTCTGTCCAATTTTCTAAAATTCGGATTGAAAAATCAGACGGATGATGTTTCACAATTAGTGAAAAAAAGTATAAACTTTGTTCGTCCGAATGTTTTCACTTTCAACGAGTTGGAATGAGCTACGAACACCAAATTTGAACACCAACTTTTTGTCCATGCCAAACTTGAACTTTATTCGTCAAATATTCACGATGCTAAACGTTCACAAACAATTGTCAGCAAGTGGAGGATACTGAGGTTTTCACTTCGCTTCAGCCTGAAATAGTAAGCTAACCAGCACAGAGAGGACGTTGAACATTCCTGGCGGCAGCTTTTGGCAACAAAATAGCCATTTGCGCCATTCCGTTATGAGCATTTGTTGTACAAGCTGTTCATCGGATTGGTGACAAAATGAAAGATCTTGAAGAACATGTGTGATATCTTGCTGCAAACTTAAAAAATATTTCACTGACATTTCAATATTTTGGTAAAGTGAGTATAAAATATGTCTAAACTTTTACCAAGTTTGCAGAAACATTTCACACACACAAACACAGCATTGTATTTGGGTGATTTTTTTATATTTAATATAAGTTGATTTACCTGGCGTTGCAAGGGGAAGGGGGTGATTATTTACTTTTTTTCTTCCATTTTCTTGTAGCACTGTTGGCAACATCAGTTAAAACAATGAACTTTGTAACAAAAATAGCTTTTAGTCACAATGACAGCAAGATGTATTTAAATGATAAAGGAACACAAAAAGAATGTTCAACTTGTCATTACAGTAGACGAGTAGAGCTATTAGTTAGCCTTAAGCGGGTTTCACAATTCACGTTTTTGAGGCAGCAAGGGAGTGGATGGCTTTTGACTGCGTGTGAGCGATCTGAGCTGTTGCTGCTGCTGCTGCTATGATGCTTCCTTGTGTTCTGGCTAGTTTCACGTCATGCACATCACTCTGTATAATGCCCATGAAAATTTGTATAGTTGTTGGTCATAAACTAACCCATGAGGACGCTCATTGTTCAGGTACGCAGCCTGGCAACCAGATGTCAGATACTTCAATTGCGCAGGTGAGTACTCCTTTTAAAACTTTTCTGTCAGGTGATTGTCTTCTTGTCTTTTCACTATTAGGAATCAAAGCTTCTTTTTAAACCTTTTTTCTGTGTTTTACGTTGTTGGCAGTCAGGTTAACTGGTCTCGTGTGAACTAGCCTACATTTGATGTCTGAACAACGTTCTTCCACTAACGTGTTGTAAGTGACCAAATTCCAAGTTTCACAGGAATTTAGTGTCTCTACCTGGTAGTGATTGCTGTACTAGCTAGCCCTATACATGAACAACATTTTCCATAGTACAGTCTCATTCAAAAACGCTTTGATTGTGAAACCTGCTTATCACTCACTATCATCTGGAACTAACTGCATTTGTACGAATCTGCGTTGACGAGGACTTACTGTAATCTCAAAATTGGATTTTTGGTGCTTGAAACGTTTTTTCAGGCAAACCTTCAATTGTTGCCCAAAAAAAGTTTTATATGCTAATCCTAGGTTTGTACATTTCCAACTTACAGGCTATCTTAACATAACAAAAATAAATCATTATTATAGCAAGATTGAATGACAGTTAACTGATCATAAGGTTTGAGTTCACAAGTGATAGTTAACTTCAAAAGTTTGAAGTTAAGTATCATCTCAAACAGTAATAATTGGGTCTGGTTTAGAGTTTCACGTCATTTATTTCATCGTTGATTAGTTTTTTTGCTTTTGTCCTTTCAGATTGACTTAGAACCTGCTGGCAAGATTCACTTAGTCATCGATTTGAAATGGGCTACTCCAGGTAAGCTGTCTCCTAATGGAGCTCTACACTTACATCTCGTAGTTGCAAATTGATTCATTTGTAGTACAAGTACAACTGTTTGTATATTTGATCTTTAATTTCATTTTTGCAAACGATGGCTGGGTCTTTCATGACCGAAGAAATCTCTACCTGTGATCCAAGGGAAACAGCGTGCATGGCTGTTTTCGTATTATGTACAGGGAGATTCTAAGGAAGCTGGCAAACTTTTATGTGCTTTTCTTCTGGTTACATATTTTCGTTTTAAGCTTCTTTCATTTGTTAGTCTGCTGCTGTTGTAAGTTTCCTGTTCATGCAAAACAACAAAGAGGGAACATTGGGAATATGTCAGAACAAAATCAGAATCTGAAACATCCCACTTCCTATGTACTAGTAGTGTAATAAACAATGTGATTGTTCATTCTCAAGAATGCCAAGTGAATGAAGGCAAACATTAATTGAAATTTCACTTGTACTCATACTAGTTGCAGGTTAAAACAAGATACAATATTATAGCAAGATACAATAGGGCCTATTATAGAATGTGTTTTTTAACATCCAACTTTTCAATGAATGGTATGTATGCTTGTTGCATTTACTAATGCTTGAAATCCAAAACAGCGTCCCAAATGTTTTATCTTTCGCTCTGCTTACCGCCCTTCCTATTACTTTTAATCTTGTACTCAAAGTAAAGTTAAAGAAAAATGGGGTACAAAATGTCAAACCCTTAAAATCCACATTTTGAATGAATAAGTTAGGTCACTGCCTCTTCTATCCTTCAGGGGGTTAATACTCTATGCCTCACAGCGAACATGCTCTTTGAGGTAGTAAAATACAACATCCAATGAAAATTGCTAAAAATTGATGAACTCATGACGTTCGCGGTAGATTATGACATGGTCGAAGCAGCTGATCACATGTTTGAGGTAAGCTAATCAACAATCGGGAAGGAGGCGACTTAATTTATTGCCGAATGTAAACAAACGATCTCCATGTTAGATTATCTTAAATCGACTACACTTATAAACAAGTTAAAGAAGTCTACTAGTCTAGATAAATTATCACACACATATAACGGATAAAAGGTCACATTTCAGCTAGCTGTGAAATTTATTTCAAAACATAACAAATTTCGAGGCATGTTGGTGCCATTCGGGTCTTAGGGCAGCAGCCAACAGTTTCTTTATATAGATGGCTCATTGAAGCCATCTTTTGAGTCATTGCGCCAGGAAGATATAAATCGCGAATGGCGAATCGACAGACTGAGATTATCGAAATACGAAACTTATTGAAAATTACTTTCGATTTTAAAACTACCAATAATGGCTGACTGGAGGATTCTGCTAAACCATGGGTTGGTTGGCTATGAGTGAGGCTAACACGATGATGTAATGCTGTGAGGCATGGAGTTACGACCCCCTGGCACTTGGCAGCGGTTAAGTTGTCGCTATGTTACACCTATTGTTGAAATCCAAAATGGCCTCTGAAAGTATTTTTCTTCTTTCTTACAAACGTTTATTGATCCAAAGTGAAGTAATTAAAAAGTGGGTAAAAGACGTGATCTTCTCACTACAAATTCTTGTCAAAATCTTTCTGATTAGAAGAAATGCCCCCGTGCTGTAGCACGGGGGCATTAGATAGGGATTCCAGGTTAGTTATTCAAACTTTAGATTCATAACTACAAAACTAACATATTTCTACTTTTTACATTTACAATCAACCAACTAACTCCATCTAGCGACAGGATGTTACAATTATGATTTTGGTTTCTACAATTATGACTTGATTGGTTAGATTCTGGTAGCCGATTGAAATGTGTCAGCTTCCCTGGAATCGCCCTATACAACAGTGGTGGATTATGTTGTTAAGAAATGGAAAATTGGCGGCAGAGCAATGGCTTTACTCTGATGGGTTATGAAGTAACTGTAAATTTATCAGATGATTAATGTTGCAATTCAATGCAACTATAATCTGTTCAAGTGTTAACTTTTTTGTCAATGATGAATAAGGAATATGTCAGGGTGTTGTGTGCATCGAGCATTGGTGTACGAAAAAGTTTATGCCATCACATTGCTGAATATCATGAGGCAGGCGCTGTAAAAATTGTCGCCTACTATGAAAATTCTTATTGCTTTTACAGAGCAGAATGTGGCTCAACCGCGTGTTTTCAAGGAGCGACAGGGACTCAACAGGCGCCGAGGAGCTATGCGCCGCCGTGTCCACCAGGTGAACGGGCACAAATTCATGGCCACCATCTTAAGGCAGCCCACTTTTTGCTCTCATTGCAGGGAGTTTATTTGGTAAGTTTTGAGTTTTTCTGTCCATGTAAAATTGTAAAAGGCTTGTAACGATTTTCTGCAGGAAGAGATTATTTCACATTCAAAAGTTTGGTTTGAGATGTGACCCTGTTCCATGGAAGGGGTCTTCATCTGTTCACTTGCAAAGAGGTTAGGGGATTGAGTCGATACTATCTGAATGGACAGCATCACTTTTATATCATTTGGGAACAGTGGCGGCTCGTGTATAGGCGCTGCGCGGAGATGCAGCACCCCCTATCTCCTGGGGTACATATACTGCATATGCATAATATATGTTTATTTCTTTTTTTACATCTGTACAGGATATTTAATACATTATCAATAATTCCCAAGCTGAATGCCAATTTTTGCATTGAGTATCTTCAGAGAGGATTCTGTTATTTTTTCATCGAAAAAACAACTAAATTACCATATGTGGAGCTCGCTTACGAGTCAGCTTTACTGAACGAAGCATGTTTAGTTAGGCGCGCCTTCTGCTTGGTAAGCGTGGGAAAGCGCTGCTCGAAAATCAGCGTAGCAACTAATGCTACGCTATGGCTAGAAGGATCTTTTGAAAATCTACGTAACTGTCGATCGAGTACGCGCATGCGCATGACGTACTGAAGGAGGCATGAGAGCGCTGGAGAAAGGCCTCGTCTGTTGTTCATGCAGCGTCTGTTCAGGTAATCCTTCCATCTCACTGAAGATTAAAACGAATTTCTAACTAAAAACATTTCTGAAGCAGCACCCTCAGGAATAAAAGTCACGAGCCACTACTGTTTGGGAGCCAATTTTTTAATAACAAAATGACA
The DNA here is from genome assembly GCA_034695005.1 of Cryptops parisi. Taxonomy (NCBI): domain Eukaryota; kingdom Metazoa; phylum Arthropoda; class Chilopoda; order Scolopendromorpha; family Cryptopidae; genus Cryptops; species Cryptops parisi. The sequence continues at coordinate 25,164 of JAQIWH010001093.1, read as the reverse complement.
GCTATGAGATTTCGCCACAATAACTTAGAAGAGCATGCAATTTATAACTTGTAAATGGTAAGCATTTTCCATATATAATATGACCGAGGTCAACCAGTAATAACTGAAAACAGTGGATATGGGGGTTCTACTGTACAATTTTATGCTTTTTGCTGCATTTGACAAATTTTCACTTGTTTACAAACCATGAAATGGTAGCTGATAATCCACTCGTTGGATGATGCATTTTTGGGAAGAGTCTTGTACCATTCGCTCACTACCACACTCTGGATGGTGCAATTTTTTACATGCCTGAGTGAAACGCATCCTTTTAAGCCATGTTAGCCTTTTTTTTAAATTGATGTAAAGTGAAAATGCCAGCACAAAGGACCTTTTTCTGCATTTGAACAACTGCAGAAAATGATCATGCAATGGACACATGTTTTATGTAAACGATTTACGCTACTCTTTATGCGGCGTAATGGTTGCTAACAAAATAAGCTAGCTAGGTCTTCACCAATAATGTAGCAGCTATGAAGTAGAGTGGTGATGAAATATGATATAATATGGGGGGGGGGTGTGAAATACCATGAACTTCTACAGTAATGCAATGTTAGGCCATAGTTGACATATTTAACAAAATTACATTGGTGGTTGTGGCTACTAACTTATACTACTTGGGCTATTTGAAATGTTCGTGACGGTAACGTTGAAGTGGTGATAATATTTCAAATAGGCTTACTGTGCATTGTAAAGCTACCATTTTTCAGTAACCTCAAAGTTTGTTTTAATGCAACAAACTGCTTGACCGACGAACATGAAATTTTCAGCTCATTTATAAGATAGATGAGCTTTTATATATGCCAATGATATATTTGAAACATTATACTGCCACTTAAAGGGCTAGGCCGTGAACTTTACACTTCATCCTCGTATTTTCAAGGAATTTGCTGTGTATTGTGGTTAATGGTTTGCAGACAATTGGGCAACAGACAGCAAGATGACAAGGACGATGGAGCAGCAAGTTAACTGAGAGACAACCGATAAATAAATTCTAATCTGCAGTAAACATGTTTAATTTGGCACGGTCAGATTAGGCTAATTGAAATTAGATTTCAAAATAAGAATAGATCAATTGGTTATTGCCTAGTTGTCTGTCTGTTCATTTAACACTGAACCTTGGTAGCAGTCAAGTTTTGATGCAATAATTTTTTTATTTTTTTTATTTTCACTAGGGGCCTTGGAAAGCAAGGGTATCAGTGTCAGGGTGAGTGAGCCATTGTTTTAACTATTCGAACAGAAATAACAATAGGTTGGCTGGAAATTGAAAAGTTCTGACAACATACATTACTATAATAAATAAGACTAAGCAAGCCACCTCAGTCCTATGATCAAGGCAAAAGCCAAAAAACCCAAAAAAAGATGACTTACCTTTGACTGACAGGGTAGACCAAAAAACAGAATACTTTGCTTCCTTTACGTAGAAGCTTATCACAGCAACAAACAAACAAACACACACAAGAGACGGCACGACCAAAAAATTCACACCAAACATCAACCAACTCCCAAATTCCAACTCCTTTGGTGTGGCTTTTTGTGTGGTCTCTTGTATGTGTTTATTTGTTTGGCAATGTGACCAAGCTTCTATGTAAAGGAAGCGAAACGTCAGTGAGGTGCTGATAGTTGAATGTTTTTTGGCCTACCCTCTGTCAGTCAAAGGTAAGTCACCTTTTTGGTTTTTTTGCCTTGATCATAGGAGGTGGTTTGCTTGGTTTTATTTGTTTTTAAGGGCAGGAAATTATGTTGTATTTATTATACTAATAATGATCGATAGGCCTAGTAAAGAAGCAAGTTTTACTGTGGACCATTGAATAAGATAAATTGTCTCCAATTTTTAAAATGAACGTAGCACTAGCATTGTGCACCAGTTTCTGCAATTGTTAGGGATAGCTAACCATGTTATGTTGGAGATTGACGTGGTTGCTTATTGTGTCCACTTGCAACAACCTCATTTATTTTCATGCAAGATGGTGACCCTCATTTTACACACACTGTCCGTGAGTGGCTCGACATCTCATTTCTAGGATGCTGACTGGATTGGCATGGTCCATGAAGGACCAACATATCATCAGCGCTGCTAGATAGTCGAGACAGTTACAGAAGCTGATGGACAACACTAGTGCATTCTCAGATAGACCCCCCCTGAACCCCCCTTTTTTTTTTCATGTGTGTATGTATTTCGAAAAGTTCTTTACCCCAAAACTTGAATTGGATTGGATGCACGTGGAACACTATGCTATGTAGACATATTCTGCTGTAGCATCTCGCCATTGGTTACGATGCGACTGGGAGGATACCGAGGACCCACTGTATATATAAATCGTTTTTTAAAGGGGCTTAATTTCGGCAAATATCATGGAAAGGTTTATCATTTAAGACATATAACATAAGTTAATTATTATAATCAAATGAACACAAATAACTATCTATGAACGACTGAGCTAAGTGGTCTGGGCAAACTTTGGGAATAAGGTCTAGGGGTAGGGACATAAACAAGCAGAAAATATTCTATGAACGTGGAGTCAGAAACTGTTGCTTCGGAAGTTAAGACGATTTGATGTTTGTTCACGATGGCAATGAGAACAACAAGCTAGGCGATTCAACAACGTGATAATTCGCCACCCTTGAAGATGATTTTTTGTTTTCGAAAAGGGCTTGGGCTTTCCCTTTTAACGAAAGACACAAATTTTGATTCTTTGTTGCTGGCATGTAAATGATGTGATTTGAGCCCTTGCCACGACAGAATGTAGCTCTACTAATGTAGATTCAGAGAATCTAAAAAACCTAAAATGACCAAAAAGTATATAACTTTTGAAAAGATCGATTCATATATACAGACCCCTCACTCAACGACTTAACTGTTTAACGACCGTTCCCACTTATGAACAGCTCTCCAGTTATCTATTTCTAATATAAGTGTGTTGTTTGTTTGTACACTATGGTGCCGTGATTACTTGGAACCACTACACTTTGGAGGATTCAATGACTAAAAATGTTAAACTGTGCGTCTTTTCACCTAAGTCATCCAGCCCTTATAAATGTTGAGCATTGAACTATCGTTATGTGTATCGACCATGGGCAATTCAATGCAGTTTCCAGAGTGACCTTGAATTTCATTTTCAAGGTTATTGAATGTTAAAACTTTTTTAATATGTATCTCAGACCCCACATGTGATATAGAAAGATGACGGTATTCACAAAATACTGCAAACGCACGAAAAAGATCAAAAATCGACACGTTGAAAGTCGATTTTAAATCTTTTTTGTGCTTTTGGAATACCTTCTTCTTTCTAACAACAAATTCGACAGACAGACTGTGGAACGAAACTTGTTCATAATTCGTGGACTACCTGTAGAGTTATCTGCTCTTTTCAGTACTGTAGAAGATTATTTTCCATCTAGCCTGTAGATATAGATGGTGATATTGTTTTTGGTCATTGATTCAGGCTGAGCATAACAAGCTGTCTATTTGATTAACAATTTTGGGAAATTATTTTTCGTGAAAATCTTTCGTGCCTTGGTGTTTTATAGAATTTTCAAGGTTGTTAGATTTTGCTTAAAATTGGTAAGCTTGTTGAGCGTGATGTATTGTTAGTGGGTTAGTTCAGAATGTGGTTGCATCGATACTGCTACTATGTTGTAAACTGTGCTCAGATAGCCATCGTGGTATTGTAAGAGGAAAGAAGTTAACTAGACCCTTTGTAGAGACTCTTGGGACTTGCGGATATTTAAGTCAATTAACAAGGAAAGTCATTCATTCATCAAGTAGAACGTTGGTTAATTTTGATCAATAGTGCACAGTATCACCGAATTGCAATTTTTTCCATTGTCTCGCCTTTAACCATTCGTGGCTTATTTATTCCTTATCATGAGGTTTCATTGTCACTCCTTTGTTTTCATTTTCCAGTTTGCACCTGTGTTGTACATAAACGTTGTCATGAAAAAGTTGTAACAAAATGTCAAGGAATGAAAGAAACTCATGCTGAAGAAGGTGGCAGTGGAAGCGTGAGTAGTTAATACATTTTATTATTACTGTTTGATTTTGTGGCTGTTGAAAAAGAATCGTATTGTTGATAATGTCACTTGTGATTGTTTCAGAATGCTGGCACACGTTTCAACATCAACCTGCCTCACCGTTTTGTTGTTCACAGTTACAAGCGTCCCACGTTTTGCGATCATTGTGGGTCCCTGCTTTATGGACTCATCAAACAAGGATTACAGTGTGAAAGTTAGATGATTTTTGGTCTCTTTGTCTAACCACCAATGTGTTCATATTGAATTTGTTTTTGCATGAAAGTTAACGTTGTTTTTTGTTTAGCCTGTAGAATTAACGTTCACAAACGTTGCCAAAAAAATGTCGCAAAGAACTGTGGAATCGATGCCAAACAAATGGCAGAAATCTTGTACGAGATGGGCTTTTCGGGAGACAAGCTGACTAAACGAAAAAAGGTGACTGCTGGCTGGCTTTGGGGCATGTGCAGCCAGTGAGGTTTCCAACACTAACGCCACAAGCCTCGTTATTTTTTGCAGACATCCATCAGTGAATCTCCTAACAGAGCTGCCCAGCAGATGCTTCAAGAACGGTCGGTTTCATCACACCCGATCTTGGAAAATTCAACAGGTAATCGATATTTGTCGCCACAGCTTTCTTTGTTCCACTCCAATGCTATTGTTGCCAACGTAAATTTGAGGAAAACCATTCACAGGCAGCGAAGATGTGGACGCAGCCATGAGTCAGCTATCGATTGCCGATGCCGAAGGAAGTGAATGCGAAGGCATCACTAGCGAGCAAGAAGAAGAATTGAGGTTGCGCGTGCGGGCGCAGAAAGAGATGGATGCCAAATTGAAAGTGGACTCGGTCAAGCCAATGTCTGCTGTGGACAGTTTGTTTGACAAAAAACGAGAAGGACTGAAAAAGATGATGATGGATGATTTCAATTTCATCAAGGTGTTGGGCAAAGGCAGCTTTGGAAAGGTAAGTTTTTACTCGACTCTGTACATCATTGATTGAATCGTAAATTATTTTTCCAAACTCTACCTTCTGGAGGCGCCAAAGTGCTTATAAGTGTCCAAAGTCCGTCGATAACGTGTATAGGATCTTTGTAGGTTACAAAGAGTTGTCATCACCTGTTTTTAAACTGTCCCAAATGAAGGGACCCCAGGCTAGGTGTTTAAAAGACTGTTTGGCTGGTGCAGCTGAATGCATTTATTTAGCATAATGGTTTGCTCGTTAACTTTGGTTACAGGTGATGCTTGCAGAAAAGAAAGGTACTGACGAAGTGTATGCTGTAAAAGTTCTGAAAAAAGATGTCATCATTCAGGACGATGATGTTGATTGCACGATGACTGAAAAGCGCATTCTTGCATTAGCAGCGAGGCATCCTTTCCTGACAGCGCTTCATTCGTGCTATCAAACGAAGGTAATAACAACAAGTCTCGCCTTTGATGGACAGAGGTTACGAAAAGCCTATTACAAAAAACTTTGTTTATTAGTACAACCTTTTAACCTGGCTCGATACTGTGATTTCGTTTTCAAACCAAATTTTACAAGTATTTGAAACAAACACGTGGAAAGATATTTTTGTTGATGTGTGTTAAGTGTTTATTCCAACATATTCACAACAACAACAACAACAACAACAACGAATGATTGCTCAGATAAACTGCATGCGGTAAACTATACAAGTGATATACAGTGATACTTCTCTCAAGGACCACCTCTCAAAAGGATTGTTTTTGACTGAAACAGATTTTTGGCTCACTGATTTAATGCTAATAATACCCCCCATTAAGGGACCAGCTTACATGGCCTTACCTTCCTCAAGGACCATTATTTCAATTTCAAACAGGCAATTCTTTTTTAGTTTTAAACAATGTTTTTACCAGTTCAGCAAGTCAACTTTAATAAATGGTCTCTTCATAAAGAACTAGCCGTGAGCTTGTGCTTTGCACGTGAAATTATCAAAATATTAAAAAAAAAAGGTTTCCTGATCGGGATTCGCACTGGCAACCTTCAGGTTGAGAGGCAGCTTTGCTAGCCAATGACCTGCAGGAGTAAAATTAGTAGTTATGCCTCTGGTCGAGGACTCGCTGTAAACTGTAATAAACAATGTAAACATATACAAATTGTAAGAAAACAATTTAATAATAGTGTTATTGCAAGTTAGAAAATTGCCTAAAATAGAGTACGTGTTAATACAAAGTCGTATACTGATATGATAAAATGTTCTAACAGTAACACCAACAAACGTAACAAAGTTTAGAATGAAACATTTGAATGTTACTTTTTTTTTGTGTTTCTTTAGAAAATGCTGTTTAATGTGTATTGTATTCAAAAATACTGTTTTTACCTGTACCCCTATTCGGGGACCACCTCTCTGAAGGACCACTTTTTCATGGAACCGTGGGTGGTCCGCTTAGAGAAGTTTCACTGTAGTACACCTATAACTCGCTATACAGCCTAGATACGTTCCGGAAAAGTTGGCCGCAAAGCGAAAAGCCGTATAACGAATCAGTTGTTTTTTATTATTGACAGCATTTTTTTGGGCGTATAACGAAACATTGTGGGCCGTAAATCGGAAAAGTGCCATGAATAAAAAAGGTCGTTATAGCGAAATGCCGTTTAAAGAGCCGCCGTATAGCGAGGCATATGTATGAATTTTTTATTTATAACAATGTCCGATTGGGCTTAACAATGCTTGAATTGAAGTATGTGGTTGTGAGCGTCAGCAACACTCTACCAGACAAACTGCTTCATGTGACATATTCTCGAAATCAACATGACATTGAGCCCGTCAAAATTTAATAGAATTAAATGTACCGCAGACTATGTTTCAAACGTTAGCTTTCTGGGGTATGGTCTAAGTTGGTCCAAATAGACCCTAAGATGTTGAAGCGTGCGCACATACATTGGTTTAATGGACAAGCCCACCCAGTTAAATAAAAGGTTGTAATAATGTACACTGGAGCAACTGGTTTTCAGTGATTGTTGGAATTATTTTTTCTTCAGGATCGTTTGTTTTTTGTCATGGAGTACGTCAATGGAGGCGATCTAATGTTTCAAATTCAGCGGGCTAGAAAGTTTGACGAACCAAGAGCTAAGTTTTACGCTGCCGAAGTCACTTTAGCTTTGCAGTTTTTACACAGAAATGGAGTCATTTACAGGTGAGAAATGCTCACCTGATCTAGCTGATAGTGCAGCACCAGCTACTTTGTTTTATTGATTGGCTGTATTTTTTGTATTGGGCAGGGATTTGAAATTGGACAACATCCTGCTCGACAATGAAGGACACTGCAAGATTGCTGACTTTGGCATGTGCAAAGAGGGCATTCTAAATGGGGTCACGACCACTACATTCTGTGGTACTCCGGATTACATTGCACCAGAGGTAAGCTTGTTATCCACCATAGCATGTTCGCTATCAAGATCTGGATGGTTTAGCATGTCCATTGAACATTCTTGCTCGCTCATTTTTTGGTGTGGTTGATCTCGTTTTCTGTCCAATTGGTGAAAAAGAGAAGCTGGTCAACAAAAACCGAGATTGATTTTTTTGTTAACCTACAAAGGTTTTGAGATGATGTATCCAGTAAGAGTGGTTATTCTTGTAGACAGTACAGTACAGTACGTACAACATTAGGTGCTTCAGTTCCGTCCGTACTGCCTATAGACGAGCCGCCACCGATGCTTTCCATACGTTTAAGCAGCAGCAGCAGCAGCAGCAGCAGCAGCAAGCCGAGGAGTGGGTCGATCAGAGGATTGATTGTATGACACCCTTTTTTTTTAGATCTTACAAGAATTGGAATACGGTCCTTCCGTGGATTGGTGGGCACTAGGTGTTCTTATGTACGAGATGATGGCTGGTCAACCCCCGTTTGAAGCGGACAATGAGGATGACCTGTTTGAATCTATTCTGCACGACGATGTTCTGTATCCTGTTTGGCTAACTAGAGAAGCAGTCTCGATTCTTAAAGGAGTAAGTGTTGGTTGATCATTGTCAAAAGATTTTGAATCACGTGAAAAATCCCGTTTTTTTGCGTCTTTTTTTCTTCAACGAACCTAGTCATGATAAATTTTATGGAAAATTCTTTCGGTAATCCCTAAAACTTTTACCTCAATCGCTAGTTCATGACTAAAAACCCAGCGAGACGTCTAGGCTGCATCATCAACCAGGGAGGCGAGGAAGCGATTCGGAACCATTCGTTCTTCAAGGAAATGGAATGGGAGGCTCTCGAAGCAAGGCAGATCAAACCACCCTTCAAACCGAAAATTGTAAGTTGTTCCTTCCTTGGTTCGGTCAACCTGTAATATTGAAATTTCCTCCTCCAAAAAACACTGGTATTGTGGTCATTTCTCGCTTATTTAACAGGCAAGGGACAAAAAATTAACCGAGTCCAAAACGCTTGCCAAGGGTTATTAATAGTTGTCGTATTTTACAAGTTTCTGTTGATTATGAGCAGTATGCACAAGTGACAAATTTGAGGATGAGTCCTCCCTCCCCACCTCGCTGGAACAAAAATGCTTGCCCCGTTGTTCACAAATGTTTGCTGTTGATTTCCATTCACCTTACCACTCGGTCAAGGCAAATAAGTGAGGGTTGTTTTTTTTCCCCCTTAGAAAACCAAAAAAGACGTCAACAACTTCGACCAGGACTTCACGAGGGAGGAACCTGTGCTGACGCCAATTAATGCCGAGGTAGTTTCGGCCATCAACCAAGACGAATTCCGTGGCTTTTCATTTGTCAACCCTGACTTTAACCCTGCCAAGTTCACATTGCCCGCTCCAGCTACTTAAGTGGGTGTAACCATCGTCGCTTCACGTCAAGTTGGCAGTGTAGACTGTGTTGTGGCTCTTGCAAGACCAATGTTGAATTTTCCTTCCTTACTTAACCAACATGTTGTCGGCCGTTTTCTCACCAATTCATTTCTTTTGTGTTAAGAAGTGAGGTGTGAAAATTCGTTTCAAAGCAGGTCAATGAGAGGAAGCAGTCGCATGCGGATTTGGGCGGAACAAGCATCCTGCGCTTAAGTCAATTCCAACCTATGCAACCGACCATTCTTGCTCTAAGCCTGCCTCTTTGACAATTACTTTGGCTGGTCATGGTAGGCAGTGTTAAGAGCAGTCGCAATGGTCCATGGCAAACACACTGAATGGAAAAAGTCAACTTTCTTTCTTCTAAGTATTGGTTTGGATCGACAACCTCGTTGTTTCGGATACGTTGCAGGAATCTGGAGAAGAATAGAAACCAGTGTACAACTACCCATCGTTTCCAAACGAACCCGAGTTCGCTGGTTGTGGTCGTGCAGCGTGTTTCTATAGGGGTGCGCCATTCTGGCTCATCGGAAGCGTTCTTATGGAGCGGAGACGAATCACTTGTGTATTTTGCCAATATTCTCACTGTAGGCAGGTCCCCCTCCCCCCCCCCCTCCTCCTCATTTCCATTAGTTTCAAGCTGGTTCGAGCAAACGATGAATTAATTTCTTTTTGTTGGCCATCTGGCGATCCTTGTACGGTTTTTTAATTTTATTTACGCTGTTGGATGAAGTTCACCCTCCACCATGCAGTGTCAACCCTTGTTGGTTTCACTTGGCCCATTTCAGCATAGCTTGTTCCTTCCCTTACACACACACACACACACACACACACACACATACATACATACACACACACATACACATATGCTGCATGCGTTCACTCTGTCCCTGTCTCTTTCTCTCTCTCTATATATCTCTCTCTCTCTGTCTCGCTCTATCTTGTGTGATTTAACTGTAGTGTACGTTTAACTTGACACTACTACTCCTGCTGCTAAGAAATCAATCATGCATCATTTCCTAGTCAGATATTTAGGACCACAGTACTTAATGTGAATTCATTGTACAGATATATTTAATTGAAAGAGTATATTTATAGCAGATGATAAAGAAACAAAGCTTTTTATTAGAACATTTTTTGTAGAGATCATCAGATTATAGCTATACGGTTTTATTCCATGAGGAAACGTTTTCGTTTTGAGAAATGTAATTTATTCATTTTTATTTTTTACTTTGTGCAGTTTGTGTAGCTGTTGTTTCTGCTGTTTTTTTGTCCCAACGCTTGCTCTTGCATCGTGTGTCGTAGCTCAAAAGATTTAAGATACCACACGAAACAAAGGAAAAGAGTTTCCCAATAACAAACATGGCAGGCTTGTTTTGTAGGTCTTGCATTAGGGTTGGAGCCTCATTTTCAGTTGGTGGCACAACCTGGGTTCAGTCCTCATCACTATCGACCTTCGGCAAATAATGGGAGGATGATCAGTTTTACTAGGCGTTGTTTGGTCGAAATAATGGTGGCACGTGCTCGCAAGTACTGAATTTGAACAAGTCCAGGTCTTATTTTTATTTTGTGCTGCTGCTGTTGCAATAGCAGCTGTTTTTCCATGCCTTTCTGTGGATGTAACAGAATCTTGTTGAGTCGTTGCAACCTCCTCGACATGACATTCTTCTACAAAGAAAAACGTGGAAGCTGATTGCCCTGTTTTGATTTGGAAAAAATTCAAAGTTCACAATGTGCTTGCGAACAACATGGCAAATTACGTGTCTTTAGCACACCGAACGAACGAACCAACGAGAGGAAGGGGAGAAGAAAGCCTGCATTGGAATTGCCTCGAGCTCTTTGTTGTTACTCCTTGTTGGCGTGTCTCTCACGTACAATCCTGTAGCATCGTGCCATTCTTTACACTCGAAGGCTCTGAATGGAATTAATTGCATTCTGCAATAGGATTTAGTCGGCCATCTTTCAACGGTTTACCAAGGTTCACATTTTTGTTTTTGTGTTCAGGGTACCCTAGTCCTTTCATTTCTTCTTTTTTATGTAGTATGGTTTTTAACATTTCGAACTTGTCAGAATTTTGCTTAAGCAGTCATTCGGATGTTCCGATGACTGACTTTGGTTTTGTTTATTACCACAATTTCTTTCTCGTCTCTCTGTCAACATGCATTTCATACTCCTTGATCTATGTTGCAACGATGATGAATGTTGTTGTTCAAGAACCCGACGTACTCGCTATCTACTCAGGTTAATTTTAAGGTCCCCCCCCTCCCCCCCGACTGACGATTGAAAAGATGGTTGGCGAGAATCTCCAAGTCGGAGGAGACACTGGATTACTACTCCGCTAGTGTCTCTGCTGCAAGTTGTCTTTCGAGCGATTTTCTCTTCTTCCCCTTCCTTCCCTGCAGTACAGATACAACTGAATGGCTAGTGCTGCTCTGCTATCGTCGTGTGTATAAAACATTTTTTTTAGTACAACGCAAAACCTTTGTGTCCGACTCAATTGAACTGATGGAATAAAGTCGTTGCTGTGTGAGATGGGCTTTTTTGTCTGTTGTTCTGCGCAAGCATTCTCTTTTCAGAACGTTGTGCCAGTGACTGACCTACCATGCATGCGGTGCTCTCAAAGTTTATATTACGAAAAGGTTGGGGATTCACTCGTCCTTTTGAATGGCATAGAATGTTTGGAGTAAAAAAGAAATAAGATTCCATTTTCTATTTTCAGCTGCTGCTGCTGCTGCAAGTTACGAGTTCAACGTTGTGCATGAAAGTGGAGATTGGGTTTCTACGTTTGAAACCAAAGTATAATTTCCATCGTTTTTATTTTTCATGTTACACGAGTCTTTTCCCAACTCGACTGTCCCTGTTCTCATTACTTTCGGCTGGTGCTGGCTCGTGTCGGGCTGCAGTAGCTCCTTCGAAGGAAAGAAATGGTTCGTTCCAAAAGAACACCGAGTACGAGCCAAGTCCTGACTATACATACTCGGCAGGTAGCAGATCGGTACATGCAACCGTCTTCCAAGCGAAAAAAAGAATTGGACGAATTTTGTGTGCAATACAGTGATACCGGTATGGAAGATGAACTGCTGTACATTGGTTTTGATACTTTGTACAGTACCCTCCATGGTGTGGTCAGTTTTGCTAAGTTGGTAGATTAATAAACCAATTCAGTACTAGCCTAATCCGACAATCTGCAGTGACTGAATACGTAAGATTAGAGAGGCTAGTGTATTTGATTAAATTAAAGTTGTTAATATTCTATTGCAAGTGATTTCTATTCGTGAAACCTGAATTTGTAATATTCTCGTTGGTGATCTCTACTTAATCTAATTTTTAGATTAACCAAAGTAACACTCAAGTAACCTTGGTCACTGACTGGGGTAGCTTAGCCAACACACAAACACCTTCCAATGTTTTGCGAGGGTCATTTCAAGGAACGAATAGAAAAAGCCTCTAGGAGAGAGGGGAGGGGGGGAGCGAAAAGTTGGAAGGTGTTTTTGTGTTAAGGTACCTGGTCACGTTAAAAGTAGCTACAGATTTTCCATTTTATGATATTTTTGGTTGCATTTAACTTGCTCTTAAAATCATGTATGTAGGAACGTGCTACTCTTAACACTATAATTTGTTTGGTCCGTCACACCAAAATCAGAAATTGGTACAGTACATGGAACAGTACCAATCTAGAGGCGTCGAAGAGATGATGGCACTGCAATCCGGACATCATCTATCGCTAGATGTATGTGACCGGTCAACAAAACGAAAGTTACATTAAATTAAATCCTAATAAAATAGGAACTCGTTTGGTGGGCTACGCTCGCCGATCAGGAACGATTCTCGCTCTGGCTTCGCTTTAACTCCCTTTTACCACAATTACAAAAATTACAGTTTGTACAGCAAATTACTAGATGTTGATTGGTCACATACACCTAGTGATGGATGTTGTCCGGATGGCAGTGCCATCATCTCTTCGACGCCTCTAGATAAACTGAAAAGAACCCAGAAATTTTTTGTTTGCTGCAGCTGCTCAATTATTAGTCTCTCTAAACTAATATTCTGCATAAACTCTCTAAACTGCATATTACTATATGTGAATTTGTAGATGTATAGAACTGTTATATTTCAACAATGTTGTATATTTTACGTCTTTTACGATACTAAGTTTTTTTATGTTTTGTTTTCTATTGTAACTTAACAATATTTTGGTTCAAGGACCGTGACATAAATAATAATAATAATAATAATTACACTAGAATGACCGTGTTGCCAGGCAACATGAGCTAAAATGTTTCCGTCCTTGTTGACAAGCATATAGCTAGTTTATAATATTAGTCTAATCTCTAATGAGGAAACGACTCCATAGTTTGGCATTGTCACTCTACTAGAAGAGAACATACTGCATTGCAATACGGAATGTTGCATAAAGGCCTAGAATTGGCATGGTTAGAATGATCTAGACCAGGAACCACAACCTTTATAAAGTGGGATCCGGACATTAAGGTCTATCCGGTAGCCTATCCGGCACAAGTGTGTACATTTGTGCTGCACTTTTATTTTTCGTTGTCTCCATTCACTCGTGTGTGCCAACGGTTGTAAATATTCGCTGCCGGCAGAAAACATTTTGTATGCGCAGTGGCATTCCTGAGGGGGTGTCGATCTACTTTAGATCAACTGTCTCTGCACCCACCCACCCACCGAAGGTATGTATAGGTATGTATGTATGTATGGTACCACTGTGTATGCGCACCAGGCAGAAGTCACTCCTGTGGATGTGGATCAGATGAGAAATCAATGGCAACTCCATACCTAATGCTTTCCTTCATTACACTGCAAGGGGCAACATGCTTATTCAAAGAATAATGGATTGATTTACCACTCCACTATTAATTTGTAAGGTTGACTCTCAACACTTTGGTGAGTCATGACTGTTTTGTTAACCCGCATACGTTATTATTTTTGTACTTTGCTGTAGCAGCAAAAATTGTTTTTCTTGACAACGATATACCGGGTGCGGGTGTCCTAGACTCCATTTAGCTTAGGTTGAGAAAATGGGAATAAAATGGTTACAATACACTTTACTACAATTAAGCAGATTAAGGGAAGTAAAACTTGGTTCTAATTTTTCACTTTTCAACTTTTTATTTTTGGCGACCCGTCAAAAATCGGGTTCCCACACTTTGGGAAACCCAAAGTCCTTGATTTTATTTGCCACATGGTGAATACATTTCGAATTGTTTATAACGCTATTACAAAAACAACATTGTTTTGACACTTTATTTATACTTCAGCCAGCACGGCCTTGAAAATATGGACCCATTATGTTCTCCTTCAGCTGACTACGGACGGGGACAACTGACCGTGCCTGCGTGCGTAGTAAGAAACCTCGCCTAGCCTTCGACTACCGACCATGGGCATTCGACGTTTTCGGTCCACCGTGCGTGGCCGTCGTCCAGGATCTCCTTCTTCCACACGGGTACGGACGCCTTGAGGCGGTCGATGGCCAGCTGCGCGGCAGCGAACGCCTCGGCTCGGTGCGGGGCGGTCACCGCGGCGACGACGGCTGCTTCCCCCACCGTCACGACGCCGATGCGATGAACCAAGGCCACGGGACCGAGGCAAGGCCACCGCCCGCGAAGCTCTTCCACCACGGCCCTGAGCGCGCGCCGTGCCATGGGCGCGTAGCTCTCGTATTCCAGTCGAACGACACGATGGCAGCCGACGCGGTCACTACGCGCCGTGCCGACGAACACGACGAGTGCTCCACATTCGGCTGCCGACCCCAGCGACGACGTGATGGCACCAACGTCCAGCGACTCTCCCACCACCGACACCACATCCACGTGCATGACAGGAGGAGGGCTCATCATCATGTCCCAAAGGCTAACTTAAACTACCTTGTCCCAAAGGTTTTGTTTTGTTTAAACTGCAGGCTCGTTTCTATCCTCTCTAGTTCTTTAGCTAAATAACTACAATGTTGTTAATGAAAGGACGAATCCTCTGTGCATTGTGTATTAGCCATTAGGAGCCCATTCTTTCGTTAACTACACGATATCGCTAATGAAAGGACGAATCCTCTGTGCATTGTGTTTTAACATTAGGAGCCCATTCTTTCGTTAACTATACGATGTCGCTAATGAAAGGACGAATCTTCTGTGCATTGTGTTTTAACATTAGGAGCCCATTCTTTCGTTAACTTTACGATGTCGTTAATGAAAGGACGAATCTTCTGTGCATTGTGTTTTAACATTAGGAGCCCATTCTTTCGTTAACTATTCAATGTCGCTAATGAAAGGACGAATCTTCTGTGCATTGTGTTTTAACATTAGGAGCCCATTCTTTTGTTAACTACCCGATGTCGTTAATGAAAGGACAATGCCTTGTGTATATTGTTTTAACATTAGGAACCCATTCTTTCGTTAACTATACGATATTGCTAATGAAAGGACGAATCTTCTGTGCATTGTGTTTTAACATTAGGAGCCCATTCTTTCGTTAACTATACGATGTCGTTAATGAAAGGACGACGTTTTGTGTATATTGTTTCAACATTAAAAGCCCATTCTTTCGTTAACTACACGATGTCGTTAATGAAAGAACGACGCCTTGTGCATATTGTTCATAGTGCATATAGTAATTCATTATAGTAATATAGCATCACGGACTTATCTGTAAGTCCGTGATAGCATAGCCTACAAGAAAATAGAATTTTCCTTTTTTCTTTGTAGGCAATGAATATAGTGTCTCTGATCTGATATAGCTGTAGTGATTATTTCAGGGGCAGGTCGAGAGATAGGCTGTGGTGGTACGTGGAACCATCAGCTGATCACGTATTTTTCGCATTAGCTACTGTATCTCGCCTTCACTCGTTTGGTAAGTATTCGACTGATTTTTATAGTTTCTATTGTAATAATAAAATAAGTACATAAATGACTAAACGAAAGATGGAGCTAGATTTGGGACAACTGACTGTACTTATCCGGTATTAAGCCAAAAGTGATCTGAACCCACTATGTAATAAAATAGACCACGACGAGTTCACCAGAACCAATTTTATTTTAAGGCTACCGAAAAATAATCGCTTTGCAAAAAAAAATGGATTTATGTATAAATAAATAATTAAATCCCAGGTGGTTAAACCACAGAAATTAAAACACGAAAATAAGAGTTTTCTGTTCGTTAAATAAATGCATCAAGTGAAGAGGAGTGCCATAGCCATTTTGGCTCTACCAGCCACGGAGATTCTGCACTGCTGCTAACATGACCAAACACTCCTTTAAGTTTGGTGACACTTTTTGTTAGATTTGTAACGTGTGTTGGTGGTCACTAGGTAAGGTTGGAATGGAATCTAGAATAAAGGCAGCGTGACTCTTTGTGGCTGGGCAAGCAGACGATTCAAACTGGATGTGACACTCAAGTCAAGAATTGAATTTGCCAAAAAACTTGACTTTTTTTGCAAAGCACGTGAGTGGCCCAAAAATTGATTGTGGCAAACTCATAGTGGCCTGTTACCTAGGTTCGGATTCAGACCACTTTTGGTCTAAGACCGGATACATAGAGTTGTGTCGTCGATTTGTTACTTTGGCTTTTGTACTGCATCAGGTCAGCATTACTGTACATACTGTAACGATGGTGAAAGTGAGTTCCGAGTGTTACAAAACAACATGCATCGGCGATGGAAACGAACGAGAGATCACCAAGTTCACCATGACCAACTGTCACCAAGCATCAGTGTCTGTCATGACCTACGGTGCAACAGTCGTGTCGATTCATGTTCCTGATAAAAACCAAATTTTTGACGATGTTGTCTTGGGGTTCGATCGCGTCGAAGGTTGCTGATTTTTTTTGGCACTGCTATTGATAATGACTCAAAGGCAACCTGCATCTTGAGTTTTGAAATTGTTAATAATGTCTCGTCAGATTACGTTGCTAGTCCCTATTACATCGGTGCCACCGTTGGGCGTGTTGCTAATCGTATTGCCGAGGGTGAATTCACTTTGGACGGAATCCCGTATCGATTGATGGTGAATGCACCGCCCAATCATCTGCACGGTGGTGCAAAGGGCTTTGATAAGGTGGGAGGGAATTGATCTCGTTGGTCGGTCGGTCGGTCGGTCGGTCGTGGAGAAGAATCATCCGTTGGTTGTTGTTTTTTTGACAGGTGGTGTGGAATGCTCGTGTTGAGGACGATGCCGTTGTCATGTCTTACTTGAGTCGAGATGGGGAAGAAGGCTATCCTGGAGAGCTGAGTTGCCTCGCACGATTTCAATGGACCGATGACAACGCCTTAGTTGTAACCTATTCAGCTACGACAAACAAAGCAACGCCAATAAGTCTTTCGAATCATTCTTATTTCAATTTGTCGGGACATGCTGTAAGTTGAAAACATTAACTCAAGTAGATACGTCGAACCCCTGCTGCCACGATCCTCTGTTGTCTGTTTTCTTTTGACAGGAATGATGTTCACCTTCCTAATGGTGATTTGTACCATGAGGATAAAGTTGAAACTAAATCCATTTAAATTCACCTCTTGAGCAGGCTTGTTGTTGATGTGCTGTTCCACCTTAACGTGTTGCGGCACAGTTTCTGCTGGTGGATACACTCAACTAACTAAAACTTGACAAAAGTTTGTGCACGCACTCCTGACGAAATGTTTGTGCACATGCGTGAAAATTTGTTTCTCACAGTACAGTCATCGAAGCGATGGCTACAGTACAGTACACACACTCGGTGCGCAGCTGTGCTTGCACATCCGATGCTGGAGCCAAAGCATCTCTTGAGTGAACCCATGTTGCCGCACTGTTTGCTTACCAAAGTTACGAGTAGGCAACACGCTGCACTGTTGGTGGAAGCAACGACAACGGTGCACCACACCACGTGGCAGTTGGCTCACGAAGCTTGTGCTGCACGCGATTGGAGTGGAACAGCACCGTAACCTGCCCGGCATTGGCATTGGCATTTCATTCTATTTTTCTTTTAACTTGCAGCAGCTCGGTGGCATGGATGATCACGTGCTAATGGTGAGTGCCGATCGGTACACGCCCAACAATGACCAAACTATTCCCACTGGTAAGTTTGGCCGAGAGGTCGTACTTACTCCCCTCCCCTATGCTGGGGTGAACGCGTGCGTCAATTTGATGTTTTGTCACCAAGGTGAACTAGCCAGTGTGGAAGGAACGGAGTTGGATCTTCGAACACCGAAAAAACTGGGGAGTTGTTTTGCTACCTTGACTGAAGGTTATGATCATAATTTTTGTCTGGATGACCAAGCAGTTGTTGCATGCAGGTGAGAAACAAACTTTTCATTGGATCCCTGCCTATGAATGTCTGTCTTGACATTTCTTTTCTTTCAAGCAGACTGCATCACCCAGGATCGGGTCGAATCATGGAAGTGACGACGACAATGCCTGGTTTACAGTTATACACGGCCAACTTTCTTCCCGAGGACCATACCTTGGTTGGTAAAAAAGGAGTTTTTTACAAGAAGCGGGGAGCAATATGTCTAGAGACTCAGCATTTTCCTGATGCGATCAACCAGGCAAGATTGTTCTTTTTCACTTGTCTTCTCCAGGTTGGCAAAGTGGTCAAGTGTGTTGACATGCTTTTCATTTGTACGATAGGCCAATTTTCCAAACTGCGTCGTACGTCCGCTGGAAGTATACAATCACACCACCGTTTACAAGTTTTTGCACGATTGACATGTCTGCCTGCCTGCCTAATGCAACGCATGGCCATTAATTAATTAAATTGAGCTACACACTGATGTTTTTCTGCCAAAAATTGAAATTTTTAAAACAGATATTGATATTTTTATTTTAACCTACCCATTAGAAATTATTTTTAAAAATGCCTATTATGTGAAAGCTGGTTAGGTTAGCTTTCAAGTTTCAGAGCTCAATTAGCGCAATTAGAACAAAGTTCGAGCCATTTGAATTGGTGGTTAGTTTAAATGTAAATTTCAAATTTGGCAAGGATTTCTTTTTCTCGAGGTGTATGTAGGGTGTGTCTACCAAGGCTTATCAAATTCCAAAAATGTAAGGTCAATTTTTATAAATTTATTGGGTTCGATTTGGCATGGAAACATTATTGGCGATGTCACATGGAGTAACCTCGATGCTGCTAATTTTTATTCCAATTAGCATTCGATGTTGTAGCGTAGAGTACTCTGCATGTGGAATTTTTATAAAATAATTCGAAGGCTTTAGTTGAGGCCAAACTTGATTAGTGTAAGAGCAACATGGAAAAACGTGTCATGTCTGAGAGCTGCTGTGCATAAACAAAATGTTTATTTTTACGTAATCACTCGAATGACCTGGACTTGACATCTTCCATTCCTCTGCTTCCCAGCGTTTCTTATTGTATTGTCCTTCAATAGAAATGATGAAAGCCAATTGTGCCACGTAGTAATGGTCAAAGAACTGCATGTGGCCCGCGAGCCGCACTGCTAGTTCAATCGATTCAAAAGGTTGAACATGTGGCATACGACGACTGAGAGAGAGATCGTCGTTGCAACATTGATGGCAAGGTTGCGGCCGGTGTAGCAATTTTCTTACTGTTCCAGGGAACAGGGAAATGAAGACGACGTTGCAAATGGTTTCGTTAACGCGCGCAAGTGTTTAATGACAAAGAGAAGATTACAAAGATAAGCGTAGTGAGAGAATCGAAAGAGGCATTGTGCTTAAAGAGTGTCCATAAAAAACGAAAACATCCCTCTTCGGAGAGCAGGGAACGAGTTGGCCTGGATGGATGCCAAGCTCGCACCGAGCTGATAAGGACGGGCACCACACGGTTGTACTGTAGTTGTAGGACGTACAAAGGCCTACGAATGGGAAGATGGTCCTTCCCAGCTGCCCCCATGACATGGAGAAAGGAACGGTCTCTGCTGGCGCTCGCTCGCTCGCTCCCACGCGACTCGCCCATCCGGTGCATGCTTGGGCATGGCGTCGTCCTCCGGGTGGTAGGGCCTCGGCACCCCTCATCTCACACTTTGGTCGGCTGGGGAACGGGGGTTTCATTTTCGTCGTCTGCTTTCTTCCCAACTGAAAAAAAGAAACTGCAACGTGAATTGACGTGGACAAGAAACTGCTGATGGACGGACGGACGAAAACAAAACGGCTCCTCACTTGCTAGGGACACGAACGTCACCCCCCAATAGACGCTCCAAATGTAGCCGACGATCACAATGAGTGTGAGCACCTGCAGAAAGGCAGCCATCAAGTTATTGCAAAAAGCCTCGGACTTTTGCTCGTATTCCGTCGGGTACTTGAACACGGTAAAAGCCGAGACCAATGTTCCTGCCGAAATAGAAAACGACCATTATAATAATGCAGTGCAGTGCAGTGCAGTACAGTAGAGGACAGCTAATCAATGTGATTAGGGTTATTAGAATGGGTGAGGAAACCAAACCAGGAAGGATCCTGCAACCAACTTGCGCTTTAATAACTCGAACCTGAATGTTGAATTTAAAACAATAGCGAAAAATGTGGTTCTTTAGCACCACCGTGCTTTAGTTTTCACGAGTAGAGTAGAGTAGAGTAGGACCCCCCATCCCCGTAGTATGTATCCACGTGGGATGACTACTAAACTAGGACGGTTCCGACATTTTAACGGAGGATTGGAGTTGTTGGGGCCGTAGTTTTGCAAGTGTTAAAATTCCAAGTGGTTTGCATTGCTTTGATGTGTCATTGGCAAATGGAAACAGCTCGTGCAAAACCCATCTTTACTATCGTCAAAAAAATCACAAACTAGTTGGACATTTTTCTGTTATTGGTATTCGTCGTCGTACTGCAGGATAGTGACGACCTTGTCTCGAGAAAAAGTAGGACAAACGTCAAAACTCGCAAACTATTTCACATAGCTGTGTTTTCCACATTCCACTAGTACAGGCCATGTCCAACAATTGGACAATTTCACATATTAGTTTCCAAAACAGGTCTTAACAACAACAACAACAACAGGATAAAACTCCAACTAGTTGACTTGTATGTGTTATTGGTATTTGTCGTCGTTGAACGACAGGATATGTATGCCCGTCTTTGGATAATTAGTTGAGTATTTTAGACCTCTTAGTTTTTGGCCAACAAGCTCGTGCAAAAGTGGTCTTCCAAGTCGTCGATAGGACGAGTTTCACAAGTGTCCATGTCATTAGGCTTTGACGTTCAAGTACAAGACATGTCCGACATTGGACATTTATTTTACAATTGAATGTCGCATGGTTTCTGAAACCAACGCTGAAGAAAAACCGGTCTTTTCGTAGGAGTTTCCAACCCTTCAAAATTGAAAAAGTATTTGAAGTTTTGGTGTAATTGGGGTTGAACTACAAGATAGTTGACAATTATTTTAGGCCTCGTGGATTCTGCCGCAGAACTCGTGCGTCTTCCAAGCCATCACTGTCACGAGTTCGGCAAACGTTTAAACTCACAAACTATATAGTTCACATAGCCATGAAATTAGATTTTGTCCGACATTGTCCATTGACGAGGGTGAATCAGAAAGTATTTTACAGCAAAATCGTTATATAAATTTTGAACGGTGAACATTTGTCGCAACGTGATAGCAACTTTTCGATGCCCATAGCGTAGAATAGAATAGAATAGAATTCGTGAATTCGGCCATGGTTGTCGAAGCGTCAGATCTGGTGGGCAGGCTGCTGTACCATGTACCTGTCTGTCCTGTAGGACTTGCCGCCGCCCACTGCAGTTAGTTTTGCCTTGCGATACTAATGCAGCGAGCGGATGGAACAGCTACGCCTGCTGCCATGCCATTTCAGGGGAAGGAATGTATAAAGCAATAAATCGAACCATTTTTTCTGTAAAAAATTGACTCAATTACTTAAAAACCTACTAAAACACAGAGAAAAAAATAAATTCATGGCAATTGCATTTGGGCAGACGTAATCCCAAACTATAGTAGACTCGGAAGGCGTATCACTCACTGCATGCATGATATAACAACCGCATCATCATTAGGATGGTTTTTAATTTAAACCTATACCAACCAACCAACCAATCAATCTCGAATTTTCTTAGAACTCACTATCTATCGAAAAACAAATAAAATATTATCTTTCTTTCTTTCTTTCTATCGTCGCCTTCTTGAAATTGGTCGAGGGCTTCATCATGTACAACATCATCCTTCCTTACCTACACTACACTACACTACAGGAATGAACACATCTCGGAACTTATAAATATCATCAATCATTATACATTGAAGCGAAGCCACCACCGATTACTAACAAATAGATGATATCCTATCAACTTTATTGCTGTGTGGAATTCACTATTATAATACCTGTTTGTTTCCATAAGAAAAATTAACATTAGTAGTTGCAAGTATGGTAGCCTAACTGCTCGCTCTATTAATAGGCAGTGCAGCCATTTTTAAAAAACTCCTTATATAATACAAACAAACATGTGTTACATAGTTGATATGTTTTTCCATTTATCGTAACTCACTGTATTGTAAGTTTTTCATTTATTCGTTCTCATTCTTTGTCAATAACATCATGTTTTTATGTACTTTGTCCCTAGTCCTAGTCGGACGTTATATTATAATAAAATAAATGACTTGATGATTCTCCCTCGTATTTCAGAATTTTTGGTGACCTACTTTCCAACCGAAACAGAGCTGAAGCAAAATGGGTCTTTTGTATCCGGTTACATGACAACTGGCGTTTTCTGTGTTATTGTCGTTGAACTAAAAGTCATTGGACATGTATTTTACAATTTTAACCCACAGAATAGGTTCTGCCTTCTGCTACAGAGGTCTCTTCCAATTAAAAAATAGCCTCGTGTTAATGCGAATTTCATCTTAAACAACATACTCCTCGTATTTTACTTGACGAGGATACCTCCCTCACTCGCTTAGGTTAGGTAGAAAGATAGTTGTTTTTTTAACTACCTTTAAATGTCAAACATCTACAACATGTTTTAATGCCATTGTATAGATTAACAAACTTATTTGTCCCTATGGGATGTAAAATGCGATTTTAGATTTTTGGGTTATTGCCATTACATCGAGGGTAAGCAAGCCCATGAACGAACGACTTTTCCGATCTTCCCGCAGCGCAGCACGAATCCTCAAGAGAGACTTTGAAAAGTTGATCTGCTTTTTGGCCTCTCCAGTGCACGCACGCAGTGTCTCTCTGGAGGCATTCACACACTGCACACGAAATTCGTCAACTTTTTTCGTTTCATGTAGCCTACATGAAACACAGTCCCCTACTCAGTCCTGTGTGCCGAGCCGAGTGTCGGACTAGAGAGACACTACTGTATAGATGGCACTATCATCGTGCCATTTTATCGACCTGACCCCCCTTGTTTTCTTTTTGTAATGTGGTCCCACAGGACTGAAAATTAATAATAAAAAAAAAAATCACTTTGTTCGTTCCAAATGGGTAAATTTAAAAATAAAATGTCAACCACATTTCGCTTGTTTTTTGTAGAAATACCAAAGTTGATGATAATAAACCGTTTTTGAGTTAATTCACAATCCCTGGGATGGACCGATCAAAATACAAACTGAAAATTCTTTTTAATAAAATTAAATAAAGGCCTAATGGTATGGATGGCAACTCACTGTAGATTGAGCCAAGAAACGATTTTATCTATGTTGTGCTGTTTGGACTTTAGTGCCATCTTTACGGCAACGACAATCGCATTAACAGGACCCGCCACTATCTTATCGCGTCACTTTGGTCGATCGCTCAGGGAATGTCTAAACTTTTTAAAAAGCCTCACTAGACTAGACTCGACTCAAATGGGCAAAGTGAATCACGTTTGTTCGATGTGTGTGTGTGTGTTTATTTATTTTTTGGCTTTCATGGTATGAAATGAACCAATTAACACGATAGACGGACGGTCTACCAAAAGCGCGTGGTAGGAGTTGGAGGGGGTGCGTCGAGCGACGCGGTTTGAAGGTCGTTCGTTGGCGAGGAGGCGTTTCCAGACAACAAAAATGAAGATGGCGTCACGAGGAAGAACAGCAGCCACAGTTTCCTCCTCCGCTACAGGTGGACAGCAGTCCGTGGTGGTGGGCGTGTTGGGAGCGGGAGCGGCCGGTTTGGCCTGTCTGCGCTACGCGCTCACCGACCCGGCCAAGTTGTCGGTGATGGCTTGGGAACAGACCGAGCGGGTTGGTGGCACGTGGGTCTATACGCACCAGACGGGACGTGACCAGCGAGGACTGCCTATCCACTCGTCCATGTATCGTAGTCTCAGGTATAAGTAACAATGAAGCCACAGTCCCTACCCTAGTGGTTTCGTCGAGTTGGAACATTGGGGATTGTTTGTTGGTAGAAAGCCAGTGGTCCCAAGTGGCGACCACTTTTTTCGACGAGGTCCGTTCCCAATTGTATTGAGAATGAATGATGTGTCCAGAGAAACGCCGATCACCTTCATTCAAACTAAGTTTCCTGCGAATGAACTGGAAGTCAGTCTCCGTGTGAGAGAGGCTGACTGCACATGCAGCACCAAAATTTCAAACGAGTTTACCCATTTGCTTTATTTCTAAGCTGCTGTTTGGATGACCAAATTTGGATGACGTGCGTGTTACCTTTGCATTTTCGTCCATGACGAGAAAACACTTTTGTAACGTAGCGTCGCTCCTCCACTCTTTCTTCACGCGGTCTAGGTACGTGCTTGTGGCAGGAGGGACGGACGGACGGACCTCGTAGTAGCTGTGCTGGCTGTGGTTTGATAGTTGTATGTATCCGCCTATTCCATCAACCAGATGAGATGGGTCTTGGTGGGGGTGCAGTCCCAATTTGTTTTTTTTTTAATGAAACAAAGGATCTTGTTTGGGCTCTTCCATCTCCAATGGAATTCCTACGTACTCGAAAGCTTTCACAGATGAATGATTCTTTATCACCCTATTATTATGTATCCCCAACACCCGTTGTCTGGCGATATTCCTTCATTCCCGACAGATTCCCGTTCAATACTGGACTACATCAACTACCCACCTTTCCCTTCCTTTTTAAAAATAAAACTTTTTTCAATCATGTATTACAAGGTCTAATACACAGATGAATTTTGTAATTTATTACTATCTCTATGATGAATAACAAATAAAAGAAATCGAATTTTTTCGCGTTGGCGATATAGATACAGTAGTAATCTTGCCTATCCCGCACCAATTTTCCGTTTCCACATCGGCACCGGAGAATTAACGAGATTTTAAACGATGAAGGTTCTCGCTAATGAAGAGAAATTACTTGTCTGGGCCTTCGTAGGCTTAAGGTTTCCTATAATCTAATATTATATTTTGCTAGACTGATAGTTGTCGTTTCCGGCGAATAAATCCACGCTAAAAATCCCGTGAAAAAG
>JAQIWH010001092.1:0-35859 GCA_034695005.1 Cryptops parisi | reverse complement strand
TTCAGCTTTTATTAGTTAACTATATTATTAATGTAATTTTTTGTGTCCCCATGGGACGAAGTTGAATAAAATAAAAATAAAACATGCAAAATTAAAAATGGATTTTTTTGCATTATGTATGTACATACAGTATACTGTATCTGTATATATGCCAGTATATGAAGAATATGCTTCAAAAGTATTTTTAATGTACTTGTTATTATAATCATTTTAGAATTGTATATCTAGCTATATATACACCAAATATATAGTGTTTGTTACTAGCATCATTACCTATTAATAAACCATCAATATTATTATTCATTTTCATTAAACGAACAAACAGTAATATACTTTCTTCTGCTGAATTTTCTGATTGGCTCATAATCTAGTTTTTCCGCAAGTAATCAATTTCGTATCTTCTTTCTCATTTCTGGTGAAAACCAGAAAGTCCAAGATTTTATAATTGTATCCGTATTATATTTTTCCTCGTTATTATTTATACTGTATTAACTAACATGCAATTTAAAAAAATAAATAATTACATATAAAATGCAGAAATATTGCAATTAATCATATTTTTAACAAAATTGGCCGAATCATCAGATCCCATTAAAACAATTATTCCGTCACTATCTGTAACTGAACTTTCTCAACACAATGATCAAAGTTAGATCATTTTAAAACATTTTGTAAATCATCTATAAATCATTCATGGTCGAAGTAGAAATCGAAACATTTGGAAACAATTTTGATACTTTTAATCTATCCTAACAAACACTTATAACTTTTAAGTTTGAAAAAAAAAATAACCGAAACTCAAAAGTCAGTCCTTCACCCCAGATATACACAAAAAAAGTATATTAAAGCCGAATAATAACAATAATGTTCATTTTTTTAACTTTGCCAAATATTTTGTTTATTACTTCAAATAAGTGAAAAAAAAAATACCAACGCCCTCTGTAAAGAATAAACGAGAAAAAAAAATCAAATTACGAGTAAGCCAAGTGTGCAAAAGTCGTGCGCAGGTTGTAATTCAACACAGAGGGCCACGCTTTCCCCATAATTAATTTACTATTTTCTTTCTTATCCAGCCTTAATCGTGTATAAACGTGAAAGAATACACCACACGAACAACTGCGACTACACAAAAATAAAAAAAATAAAATACTAACAAATAGCAAAAAACGGGAGACATCTAAATCGGAGAGAGTAGTGGAACTTCATTAAAGCTTTTATTATAGGTGTTCTTTATTTTCTCTATTGCTTTTTAAACACCTTCGCACGTGCACAAGCATCAACTACGTCAACTACTATTTCAATAGGAGTAGATGAACTCCGCTAATGCTCGGTCTACATGCATGCCTGCGCGTGCGATCACACTTGTAGGTAGGAACTCCTCTCTCAAAACCAAACTTACTACGTTCGCTCAACCGATAGCTACCGAAGAGACTGGGAGGAGAGATTTTCCGTCATCGTCTTTCCTTGGACAAAAAAAAAAATAGCCCCCTCCTCCACCCACACAAAAGTTCAGTTTAAAGAAAATATATAAATAAGAAACTTTTTTGAGTACTTTGCTCCGCAATTTCTCAGCCTTGACATTGATAACTACTACCTACTACTTCACTACAAAGTAAGAAAGAAAGCTTGCCTTCTAAGGTCTGATACTCGGACTGGATCTGCACACGCAAACTGAAACTCTGTGATACCATTACATATTATAATAAAGTATGTATACCATTACACTAAAGTATACATACTTCAGTATACCATTACATAACAGTACCATTACACAACATAATTGTGTAATGGTACACAATTATAATATGATTGTGTACCATTACATAGTATACTTTAGTATAATATGTCATGATGATACTACATATTTCACCATAAATTAATTTGCTTCAATTTTTAATATTGAAAAGATGAAACCAAGGAAAATACCTTTCAATCCATTATAGTTGTGTCTAAAACTTTTTTATTTCGTTTCCACTCAAAGTTCCAAATTTTCATAAGTGAATGTGCGATGCTTACTAGCAATTTGCTTACCAAGGGTATACCAGGCATAATAAGGATATATTAACACAAAATATACGTTCTTTTCGTTCAGTATAAAATAGAGTGGAAATTGGTATACGAAAATGACGTGTAAGTCAGGAACCAGACGAAATTCTCGAAATGATGTATCCATTATAACAATGAACACATTTTATGCGCACAAGTCTTCGCAAGAAAGTGTCCACCATTATGATTGATATATTATTTCAAAAACCAAACTATCTTAATAATTAAAAGACTCCAATCTGCGTGCATGCGTTCCTCTTTTTTTATTATGAAAGGAGAGGAAAGGGGATTGTGGGGATATGTGTAGTCACATTTGTGACTAGGCGGACCTCTAGTATCCTTAGTTTTGGCACTTAGAAAACAGGCTGTATATTAATCCCAACCCATTCTATCACTCTTTACAAAGCAAAACAAACCCGTGTCTTCAGTGCTATTTAATATACTATATCCTTATGATGCCAGGCTTGTAAGCCAATGTCTAAAGTTTAGCTAGGTCCTAAACAGTTATACACACACACATCGAACAAAAACTATACAATCAACAGATTCTAAAAACCTAATTCATAAAAATCACTCCTAACTTCTTGATGGATAACACTTTATGGATTTTCTATTTGAGTAGAAAAGAAAGCACCCTCAAGAGATTTGATAGGGGATTTAAAAATTAAAACACAAACAGTACTTTGTACAGGTTTGTCGTAGTGTACAGTAGTAAGTAAGTCTCTTGTGGGCGGAGGGGCCGTTGGCGGTGGCGCGTGTGGCTAACGCTACGTTTTAACAGCGCTTGCACGCTTCGTTGCGACCACCTGGCGGGCTCGTGGCGGTCGCGCGCTACTGATCGTCCGGCCATGTCGCTCCCTTCTAATCACACAACAACATAGTGCAAGCCTTCAAGAAAGTCTTCTTCTTCTTCTACTACTACTGCTCCTTTATTACCATAACTACCTTTTTTCTTTCCCCCTTTCTACGCCATCTTTATTCGTTATGTTGTAAACGTATTGTAAAATGAGATATTTCTTGTATTCAAACTAAACAACGGAAATGCTGACGAAAAGAGAAAAACTGGCTGGATGTGCCACAAACCTCCAAGAACTTTCAGAAAATCGGTGTGAACATTACAAAAAAAAATTCGTGAAAACTAGTTACACGAGAACACTTTCCTTATACAGTATTACACTACTGAATGTTCACGATTTATGCGAATTCATCATATGTGATTTCGCTCAAATGTGATAGGAAAAATTCCTTCCAGATGTTCGTTATCTGCAATAAAATTTGGTATCATGCGAGTTTGTGAGGTGATGCACGAATAACTGAACAGGATGTCGGTAATTAAACACTACGTGAATTTCGATATTTAGGAATTATGCAAGTTTTCAGCAAAAATCAACCCCCTAATCCCTATAATCGAACACTTTTAACTTGCCTTTTCCAACAACATATTCTTTAAAATCATATTCTTACTACTCATACGTGGAATGCATCGTACATAACGTCTTGTATTGTAAAAAAAAAAGATATTTCTAACATTCCGATTGAAAGAAGATTTAATCATTGGGTGTTAAATTTAGTTCTTACAAGCTCTACAAAGCAGTCAAAAATAAACTCGACTTCATCATTATTTATCAGGAAAAGTTTTTTTCTTTTTTCAAACTAATAAAAATAATAGTTTTACTTGGCGAAACTAACTAAAGACTGTTAAA
This sequence comes from Cryptops parisi, assembly GCA_034695005.1. Taxonomy (NCBI): domain Eukaryota; kingdom Metazoa; phylum Arthropoda; class Chilopoda; order Scolopendromorpha; family Cryptopidae; genus Cryptops; species Cryptops parisi. Next base: position 32,110 of record JAQIWH010001092.1, on the reverse strand, counting down.
AGAGAAAATTACTCGAGCGAATAACCAAATTACGCCGAGTCGAATTAGGCAAAGTCAATGGCCGTCAATAAACACTTGTACAAGAGATTCAACTCTTAGACTCTTTAATTGGAAGATTATCCGAGAAAACCTACTTTAAAACTTAATTGGAAGATTATCTCCCAACACACGGAAAACCTCTTATAAAAACCAAACATCTTAAAGACAACGTTGTATCCAATTTTACCCTCTGGAAAATAAAAAATATGTCAAACCATATAAATAACTATTCATCGCCATTCATCAGCAAAAGAGTTGCAATGGAAGTTTCCCCAAAGGTAAAGTCAAACATGATCACATCCATCATCAAAAAACATGGTTGTCATTCATGGTTAGCTTTTTTTTTTATTATTAAAATTTATCTTTACCCCGGGTTAAACGAGTATAATTGAATTCCCCTCGAGTGATAATTAATCTTAAGACATTGAAAATAGCCACACAAACTAACAGAGTACTGGACACTTAGCACCTGTCTTCGAGAAACAAAAATCAGTTGACGCCATAACGAGAAAGAAAGGAAGAGTTGAAAGGCCTCAAGGCGACATCGTTATGGCGTAATCAACAACTAATTTCTTTCATTCTATAAACAGCTATAGAACACATGTGGCCTTCAAATCACAATTCACAGCTGCTAATTACTATGGAAACCCGTATGTTCAAGATCTATCTTGCATTCCATATTTTGCAATAATCCATTTTAAGCCTCAGCTTGTAACAATATACAGTACGACGCTTATATATCATGCTCCATTGAACGACGAATTTCAATTACAGTAGCCTATATACATTTCCATCATATTCGACGCTTGTTCCGCACTTTCGGCGTCTTTCGGTATGACGCTCTGCGTACTGTAATATCATTTTACTTTTAGTATTGGTCATTAAGCTTGAATCTGTTGCACACATAATATACACAGATATAAACAAGTTATGTTATTGCAGTACAGTACAGTATATGCATTTGCGAGTGAAAAAAAAGCAATGATCCGCGTTTCAGTAGATCATATTGTATGACACTGTGAAACAAACTACATTGCTTTTGAGGAAGAAGTTGTGAAACTACGCTACACGAAGAAAATCAAATAGAACGTTCACGTTTGGAGTTACAAAACAATTCAGACAAAGCACATCTGCTCAAATTGAAAACAACGTTCAAGGTAGCAATTCAATAATGTTCCATAATAACGAACGTCACCTACAAATCGTTTCTTTATAATCTCTCGTCAATCCTTTCTGTCAAATAGAAGGCTTAGGCAACTCATTTCACGCCAAACACCAAATTGTGGATGAGTAGACAAAGAGAAAACAACCATTAATATAAAAGCGTGATATAAAAAAGATGGGGTACCATTACTTATGTTACCACTCGCAGACGACCCCGTATATCACTTGGTCGGAAGCCTTTCATCGCCCTTCAGCTCACCACTTCATCATCTCTTATTTCATTCGCCTTAAGGGCTTGGAGGACCCAGATCATGATCTTAAAAACTCACTCTATGAAAAACTCAACTCACCGACAGCCCATTCTGTCGAACTCAAGAATAAATAGAGTAATAAAAAAAATATACAACGGTAAAAATCGTGTTAGAAGTCTACTACACCTTTGTCGGCATTATGGGTTAAGAGCAGCAGTTGGTACAGTGCAACAGATGGAACTCGGGGGGCCAATGATACAGCAACATGTAAGGATATAAGTGAGAAAGAAAAAGGAAAGAAAAAACTAAGATAACCGAAGTATAAAAAATAGGAGCATCAATCGTTACATAATGGATGAAAAGGTGTGAGAGAAAATATAATTTGGTAACGGATAAGAAAGAGGTGTTAATGATCAAACAACAAGAAAAACAGCAACCACCACTCTGAACTATATTATACCCCGTGGCAATGGTCGTGCTTAGTGCAACCCATCAACCCATTTTTTTGAAAAATTTTATCACCATTTTTCCACCGAAAACAATAGATAATGATGGTAAAACAGCAAATGTAACCTATACTCACTAATAACAATTTGTAACAAGAAAATGTGAACTGGACATTTTTCTGAAGATGTGAAATAAACTGTCATTCTATTGTTGTATGTTCTATGAAAATTCCTAACACTGATCTGTTTGATCTTTATTACAAACAGTTTGAAATGTAGTTTTCCGTTTGTTGAAAGGCACCGCTTGTGACGCTAGTTACTAAGACTACTGTTGCAGTTCAGGAAAAAACAAACAAAAACATTAATTTTGTGATTACTAATAAATTAGTAAGTGTTGCATTTTTTTAAACTAACCTAAACTGGTAACTATTTCCAAAGACACTAGTTTAGGTTAGTTAAAAACAACCACTAGCGCCACATCGCGGTGCCTCTCGGCAAATGGATTAATACCATTAAGCAAAATAGTAAAAGACCATTTAAAAATAGTTTTCGTATACTTTCATATTAAATATATTTTGAATGTGTACTTATGAATTAACCCAAAATAAGGGTATTGTGCGTATTAAAATATGGGTATAAGAGAATGTCAAAGAGTAAGGTCTTGTAGAAAGATTTTTATTTTATTTTATTTTAAAATGTTCATTTCTGTGTAAAAAAAAGAATGATTACAGCAAAAAATTTGTAGATACTAGATAGTCAAAAAGATAGTCAAAAAGCAAACATGTAACACAGCTTTGTGAGATAATATATTACAGTAACATGGATGCATATTTGTATTAGCAAGTTTAATTAATTCTACCAGACACATTTTATTCAGCATGTGTTTATATTCAAAAGGGTTAACTATATACATTTTTTCATCTTTTGTACCTATGCTAAGCATACTGTACAATGTGCAAGATGATTCTATTAATGCATAGAGCGTATCATGGAACTCTACTAATAAACCTATTCAAAAAAATTTTCCTTCAAATTTTTAACTCCCTCTAAGAACCTTATTGTAATTAACTTTTTCGAACTTCAATTAATCTGGAGAAAAATAGCTTTCCCCCTCAAAGTCTTAGCTCTTTTACTTTAGCTGAAAAAAAGCAAACATAAAATCAGCATTGTTGTAGAACGAATCCTATTACCACGAAATGAATAAAATAAAGGATAACAAAAAGCTATGGTTATGGAAATGTTTTTTTTTTTTTAAATACAAAAAATATTAAAAGTTAGAACAAAGACTACTATTAAAAAATCCCTTTCACTTAAAAAAACCAACCAAGTCAAAGATACCAAACTACAGCGGATGATGATGTGTTCTATTCTTCGGTTCATGGGTAGCACAAAAGCAAGAGAAAGTGCATGAAAAAATTTTGGCGAACAACTCTATATAATTCTACATATATAAAAAATAATGTTAGAATAAAAGAAGACGCAGAAAGGGAATCTTTAAAGGTTACCAAAAAAAACTATATAAAAAAAAACAACATAGACGGATGCATCATTTGGTAAATAGCATTAACACCTGCTCAGTGTGAGAATGAAAAAACGGTTCGTCATCTGATTCTATTGTTGATGAGTTGTGAAGGAGTGAAAAAGAAGATGGAGAAAGTACAAAGTTAAAGGTACGAAACAAAAAATCCGAAAATGGGAACGTGCAAAAGGTACCACTTTGTTCTCCCATAATGTTCGAGTCACGCGTTGTATTACCACAGCGTCGACGGTTCGGGTCCGGTTTTAATTAATTCTTACCGGAGAATAGAAAACTACGAAAAACTTGCTTTGAGGGGGTCAGTTTTGTAAACACTTTTTTTTTCTTGAAAAAAGAACGACAAAAAAAACGACTGAAAAAGTCTTCTTTCAATTCGCTTCCAAACTAATTACAAAGCGCTCCCGTGTTAATAAATAAGAAATTTTTTTGGTGGAATAACAAAAACCCGTAGAAAAATGTTAACGGGTTTTTAAGTTGAAAAGCAAAAATCCATAATCATGCGTTACCAATTTTTACATTGAAGAACAGGTGAAAATGTGACCTATGTCTTGCTTCTGGAGATCTTATGCAACAGGAGAGCTACCAGGTTTCGGCATTCTTTCAGTACAAAACAAATTTGCGGATTCATAAAGAGTTAGGAATGCTCAGAGATGACCACGGACTTTCAACTAACACAATATAACCGCCCCAAAAGTTAATCTGAAATAAAAAAAAAACAGTACAATACCCTGAAGTTTGCAATAAGCGGATGGACAAAGAAACCCTTAAGATTAGCTTGAACATAATATAATCCCAACATTTACAAGAAATTCCAATATATTATCAATTTTAATACATAAAACTATTTTGATATAGTTTTTCCAGTTATAAATTATAACTATCATTGTAAATTAAAATAACTATATAAAAAACCCACCTATACAACTACTGTATACAAAAACTTGTCTTGTTGTCGTCAAATGTAAATTGATTTTGTGTTTGTCCTCGATTTAAATTCACTACTAATGTAACTTTAAGAACAGAAGTTGAATTTAAATTCTGTTGGACAGTAAATTTTCGTTTAATTTAGTTTATTAAAAGCAATCTACAAAATCAACATGGAAAAATATAATTAATTGCGAACAGTAAAACAAAACGAAACAGAAAGCGTTAGCAAACCAAGACATATTGTCTCAAGAGGTTTTTCAACTGCATGATAATGTTCAAGATTATTTAAAATAAAATAAAAACTAACGTTAAAATAATCGTTATCCACAAAAACATTGTCACATGGTTTTTTAATAAACTCCTAAAGAGACATATGCGAATGAAATGTTATTAATTATGAATAACATTTACACGAAGAAAAACAGAATCTGCAAAACGTCGCGTAAACACAAATCGCATTAAAGACAGGTGTTGGAGATTGTCATTTGCAAACCACCGCGCAAACCGTATAATACTGAAATTATCTAACGTATAATGAGTGTCTGCAAGGATTTTTGTCCAAAATAACAAAATTTTCTCACATGTGACGAACACCTGAAAGGATTTTTTGTCCACAATAACGAAATTTTCTCACATGTGACGAGCACCTGAAAGGATTTTCCATGACATACTAGCAAAATCGATAAGAAACTCCAATCAAATCGCAAAAAACAAAAAAACAAACAAAAAAACGTGCAGGAGCGTTCAGTCACTGCGCCAAATCCACTAAATCGCATAATAGCAAAATTTTCTCACGTATTACGAGCTAAGAAAAGATTTCTTTCGTCACATATCAACAAAATCACATAAATAGAGAACGTTCTGTACGTCGCGTCAAAGTAGTAGCAACATAGAAGGCATTGCTGGAAACAATGCACGACACAACCTTTAACCCTTTTTATAGTCTAAAACTAAGAAATTGTAGACTTTGCCAAACAGAAACTTGCCATTGCTTTCTTTAGCTAGGGCATGAATATTCGGAAAGTCACGCAAAACAACAACCCTCCTAAAACGGTTCGTAAAACAACAACCCATTTTTTTGCACCACCGAGGCAAGAGACAAAACACAGAACTAACGAAACAAAACACTACATTCCCTCATTCTCGTCGAACAATACCCCCACACACAAAACTAACTCGACGACTAAAATAAAAACCGCGAGGCCTTTGAACTTGAAACTTTTATCTTTCCAAAAAGAAAAATAAGAACAAAAAAAAAAAAAGGAAAACAACCAAATTCATCATCTCCAGGACTTACTCTGGAAAAGGTAAGAAATGAAAATTTCGGGCTCTGGCCACGAAGGCGTGAAGCGTGTAGCGTGACCATGCTCGCGTGTAGGTCACGTGGACAGCATTTGGGAGACCCACCCCCTCTTTTTTCTTTCATTTTTTATACTATGAAATGTCCATATTGTAGTACTATACTGGTCCATCTATTCTTACCACTGTCTTCCTTTGTCTTCGTTCTTCCCCGCCCCCTTCCCTTCCCTTCATTTTCATTCAGGATCCAAATGAAATAAAAATGAAAGGGGGGGGGGTGTTTTAAAATTGTTAGCTCAATGCGACACAAACATCATAGCGAGCATCACCCTAATCACGTCCAACAAACAAAAGTACAGAGATAAAAAGATGAGTGAAAGACGAGTTCATCCTATGCATGCATTATGTCTTACAACACACGCGCACTATTCATGTAAAGTCCTTAAACTCGAATCACACAGCCAAGCCCATTCACCTCTTGGTGTAATTAGCATCAATTTGAAGTAGAAACCAAACTTATGGAGAAAAAAAAGCAACTACTTATTAGCAACGACAACGAAAACTGCAAAAATAACAAAAAATCTTAACTAATGAACCATCTTGTATCCTTACCAGAACTTAGTTAATATTTACACTATTAAGTTATCGTCTTGCATTGTAGAACTTGACTCAAATTTATCAGAGGACCATTACTCGTCGCAGCGAATACTGTGAAACTACCTTAATGATATACCAAATCAATCCGCTCATACACCAAATCAATTGATTGATTCTATTGGCATCAATCAACATCTTCCCCAATTACGCAAAATTGCAGTGCTTCATTATAACAACATTCGCTGCGACGAGTACCGAGCGTTTGGTATATTTTATTTATAGGCTATACATCAGTCAAGTTTGCTCTCAGTTAATAGGTATAGGTATTTAACTCTCAAAACAGCATATACAAAATATTTTAAAATAACTACTAATTGACCAGTAATCAAAACATATCCAAATACGCAGCAACTACGACGTGACGCACATTTGTCCCAACGCCTCCTCCCCCTTTACTAGATTCAAATAATACCATGTACACATTTAGTTCATACTAATAAAGAACTGATTACTATAATAAGCTAAATCACGTCCTCATGCCAAGTGAACAAAATTCACCCATTAAAGCTTGATTAATAACAAACACACCGAAAAATTGCAGGAACCAAACCAATGAGCAAACTAACGAAAAAACAAAACAAAAAATTTCAACAAAGCAAGCAACCAACCAACTCCTCATAGATGCCATTACATGATGTTTTTTTTTGTTCCTACCTGTACTTTTTTAAGACCAGAGAACTCGGAGGTCACTAAAGCGCGACGTCATCGGGAGCCACGCGCCGTGACTCGGTGGCACGCGACCTCAGGTGACCTCAAATTAACATCCATTGAAAACAACACACTGGGGAAGTCGCCATTATTATATTCCTGTTCGTCACTACCTTAAGGGAGTTCACTCAATGACGTGACTTTCTTCTTCACTGCGCTCATCACCGATGGAGGACTTCTCCTAACTCTTTTTAAGTGAATTATGATGAGCAAAGAGACAGTAGTGATGACATCCCATGACCCCTTACATCCTACCACAACTTCAGTACACACTACATGCTATTCCACGTAGGTAGATTCGCTTTAGATCCATGACAATTCCTGTCAAACTTATGAAAATGCACGAAGAAGATACAGCATTCTATAGCTTGACCTCATACTGAAGTCACAACAAGTACCACTAGTAGACTACATCACAAATAGTAAATCACAAGAGAATCAAGACTTAACTAAACTTAGAACTAAATTCGTTATTTCTAAATTCGTTAATTGTTAGCTATCACTCCAAGTACCACCAAATGACATTTCTGAATTAGACGACAATTTTGTAAACTTAAAACTATCGTGTCAACCGTAGTTTTTCGATACAATCTTGTGATAGTTCTAACATTTTCATGAGTCAATGTCTTTTGGTTATGCAGAAAGATATTTCTACACAAGATATTTCTCAAAACTTTCCAACGAACAATGTTGTAATGCCTCGATCAATCTAACATAAATGAATCTGTAATTCCAATTGCCATAACGTCTTCGAGAAATGACACAAATTTATGTATATTGTAAGTATACTTTAAGTACAATGTATACTTTACAGTATAAGTATACTTTTCAGGTGGATGATCTCGAGGAAGAAAAAAAAAATTAGCTCGAGCAGGAAGACGATTTCTTTCATTGACTCGACCTGGGCAATGGTATTAGTGCCACCTGGTCTGTCGTCAGCCAGAGAATTCAAGACATGCCCATAGGAAGGCGTACTTTTTGCCCATTTTCTCTCTACAACCATTTTTTATCTTATCTTTCTCCAGTTTCCTTCCTCGCTTCCACATGCATTTTGTGAATCAATTCTAACAACAGTCTCTCCATTTTTGGCTCGCCACGAAACGAATCTTCATTCTTGTCAACGAACTGAACTCGCGTGCCATGTGAGATTAAAGTGTCCTATAGGTCAACGGAACACGGTGGACAATCACGTGATCTCGTATACACAACGACGAAAAAACAATGAGACCTGTTGCTGGAAGCGTGGGCGATGTCACGCCTTGTCGCTCGTGGTCACGCGGATTTTGTCACGGGGACAGTGACGCCTAAGGGATTTCTGACCACTTACATACTTTCCTCGTACTGATCACTTCCTGTAAACAATCCAACATTATATGACCCCCCTACCTGAATAGGATATATCTTCAAAGACCATAGACCTTAGCGTGATTGACCGCTCAGACAGGGAGTCCTAACTTTGTCATATTTGATCGAAGACTTCACTTTCGATCACAGCAAACTTTAATAGTTGATATGATCTCTAGAAAGCTGGGATTAACATTTTAACACATAATACTGGATACGAATCTATAGACATAAAATTATTTTTGTGTTTTGTCTGTCTGTGTGCGCTTGACGCAAAAACATAATTTTCACGAACCTTGGTTTATAAATTGGAGTGAATTCAGAAGTGACCATAGGGGATTGTACATGTTAGAACATTCCTTAAAAAGAGAATACATGTTTTTTTGTGTGACCCCCTCCCCTTACAAGTTCTTAAGTTTTGTCTGTCTGCACAAGCGTTGTAAGAATCAAATCAAGAAAGTATACTTCATTGTTGATACTCGCGATGATATAATTATGTGTATAGTTTATTAATTTAATTAAGAAGAAATTATGGGGAGAAGGAAAAACCCGTAATGTGAGAAGCCAATGGGTCGCGAATATAGAAAACTTGACAATTGTCTTACGAAGATCGTGCAAACTTTGCACTGCAAAGCACGGGTTTTATTAGCTAGTTGATAGTAAACGTTAATATAGGGTTATAGGCTAAAAAACTAACAATACCTAGGTTAGCTACCTTTAATAAAAAAAAAAGATTCACCATTATCTCCTTTAAAAAAATAATAAAGAAGCTCATTTAATTTTTAGTCGATGAAGATCTTTACCTCGAGATTTGAGCCATGAACCATGATGCATTTCGGGTTCAACGTTTTTATTTTACACTACTTTGTCTATCCAGACTAAATTTGAGTTACAAAACAACATTTATGAAGGAAAATGAAATCATTTTCCTTTTTATTCCTAATGTTTAAGAAAGGGAAAAAAAACGATTTACCTTAATGTCTAAATTTCCTTTTTTTTTTCGGGGGTGAAGAAAAATAATAACTTCAGTCGTGCTAATGGATTCTGGGCTTATTTTACCATGAAAACCCTTAAATGTCGAGATGATGATGAAGGGATGTTGCGAAAATGTGGGCTACTGGTTTGGTTAGCACGCGCTCGTAATACAATATTAAAGAGAAGTTGAACACGCAGCATTTCCATTTATGAAATGAACCCTAATCTTTAATTAAAGTCGACTCCTGATTATTCGGCACTCGACCATCTTTCGAATCTCATGTAACAGGTATCTATTTCAACTGGAACTTGATGCAAATAAAATCTAATGCACGCGGTAGTTCTCTCAGCTGGGAGTTAACTACAGAAAAGTGACATATATTTGGCTTTGCAAATTTATATACCGGTACTGTATAACATCTGTCAAGTTTTAAAAATAATTTTCGAACATCCAAGCCGACTGTACTTAAGAATAAATTAAAATACGATATCGTTCTCGTACGTTATGTAACCTAACTATAGAGATACATCGATTTCAAAAAGAATTTAATTTCTTTTCCCAGAATTTAATGTTTAAAACTAAACTTCGCTGTATGTTGAATAAAACTATAAAAAACACATTACACTGCGCTTACCGAATGTTGGCAAGCAACACGAGTTAAAACACTGAACTGCATAATGAAAGAAAAACAACTTTTCCATCATTGTTGAGAAGCAACACGAGTGTAATCATGGGGTTTACTTCCACGTGGGTACCATAACACCACGGGGTTAATATAAACAAAGATGAGTATAAAAGATGATCACAAATCAGAGTGCATCAGAATGCTTCGTTCTGGAATTCGTTTCATCAAGGTTTCCTTCTGGACCCGTCGTTATTATTTGACGAGCATACAGCTAGTTTATTTTAATGTGAGTGTAAATTTTAATTACAAAAATTAACTGCGTAATGGTGATTAGCTCACTATATACGTATCATGTATAAATTTCCATGATAAATGTGTACGTTACCATACCAACACGTAACAGTAGCCTAACTAATGAGATGAAGTACACAAAGATGAGTAAACACGGTACGGTATCTAAGGGGATCAACTAAAACTTAACAACGCAATACAGTTAATGCTAAATAAATGTTTCATTGTAACTGAGCCGATTAAACACAAAGTTGAGTATACATATTATAGATTCAAAATCAAAGTGCAGAATATTTCTGGCATTCGGTTGAGAACACACATTTCACAAAATGTTTGCTTGATCTAGAAGTGAATCCAAGATTTAAAATTTATAACAACTGCGTGACGAAGAAAAACTCCCAGTCATATTGACGGGTATGTTTCTATTTCAACTAGTGTATAATCTAAAATAAACAAAATTTTATGGAATAAAAAATAACGTAAATTTCTGTAACATCATTTTCTTGCTGATCTTTAACATCAATCTCATCGTTAGCTTCGAACCATAAGGTCAGTAGGCCTTTTAATGGTTAAAAAACAACAACAACGATAATAAAAAGACAAGACCCTAGACTTGGTGAGAAAATAAAAACCATATAAAATTTGTAAAAAAAAAACAAAATGTTAACTACCATCGGTATGGATTAATATGAGACAAAGGTGGTAATAATGACAGAGATTAATGAGTCTCCTTAATATCCACCAATTTCAGGCGCCAACTTTACACGTAGCGTAGAAGCTACCTTTTCATTAACTAACACTTAGGCTCACTTATCTTCCAACGAAAATGAATACATCAAAATCCAATGAGAATAAAAATCGACTCTTCTTTTTCATGGTTTTCTTTACAAGTCCCTCCTAGACTTCATTTCAGAAAACAAATGATGTTGAAGCTGTCAAAAAGGCGGATGATGGTCACTTAAAACACCTTATCACAATCCATTTCGAATCACAACAGGCAACAGTAATTGAGATTTTCGCGCTTTTTTGTTCAGTTATATACAACTTAATAACTTTTTTCAGTTTTTTTTTCATCATTTTTTCATGTCTTGTAAAATATAAAAAAGTGAATTATTTATATCATTTTTTTCTCCCGTGATAAAATAATAATTATGAACTTGGCCCGAGTCTCATCAATTTCCATGACTACTACCAAAAAAAAAGTCGTCTAACAATTTCTTCTATCTCGTAATCATTATCCACCGAAAAAGAAAACGGAATAACCAAAGGGTGGTTTAATTCCATTTACCAGCAAAATTACAAGTTAGCTTTTGCCGTTGCCACCTTATTATCAACTCCCCCTCAAAAAAACAAAACACTTCACAAGTTTCATTCCTCGTTTCATTTACAAAGACAAAATTGCAAAATCTTCCAAAAACGCGAACTGCTCATTTACACCAGGATTCGAGAGATTTGTGAAAAAAGTTTTTTCCTTCTCATCTTCCATCGCAAACACGTATAATTTTATTTCAAGTAACTTCATCCCGACTACCAGTTGGGAATTTTCCAGTAGCTAGCAACATTTAATCACGATTACTTATGTTGCAATAAAGTTAAAACAAATGCTACTTATTACACTGAAAATAATAAAGCAGTATAATTTCATTTCAACTCATAAAACCAAACGCTGCCATCAAAAGGTCTTAATCATTAACAGACAACTTGAATCAAATCCTATTCAAGTTGAGTGCAACACATATATATATATATATATATATATACTGTAGTTATGTACAAACAAAACCTAAATCACATACAAAATGTTCCAATTTTTTTCTATAATATTAAAAAAATATTTCCATTATCAAGCAGTTTTTTTTAAATGTTAGTAGGCTACCAGTTTGGTATACAGTAGCATAGCCTTCAAGTATGAAAAATAAACCAGAAAAAGTTGGATCACCAGGTACAACCATGACTGCAATCTGTATTATAAATATATATACTGCAATACACACTGGCGGATTTATGGGGGTGGTACTAGGTTATTTGAACCCCTCCCAAAACATGTTTAGTTCATGTGTTTAATGTTTTTTAGATGTTTTCATGAAAAAATAGTGGCAAAAACTGTTAAATTGTGCATTTTTTGGGTCTAAACACTCAAAACATTAATTTGGAGCTTGACTTGCCACCAAAAACATTAGATATAATCGTAATCGTGAAATATCCCCTAATTTTTGTTAGCAGTGAAACTTTTAATTCCAACAGTTACGATTTCAATTTCACATTAATAGCCTACTCGTCGTCATGGGTGCAGATACTATTCGATTGGTAAAAAAAAATGTTTATTGAACTTGAACTTGATCTTGATGAGTTTATCTACTTTTTGGAACATCCAGAACTATGTATCATGTGAAAGTATGGTTTACAGTTAGCAATATTAAATAAAGGCTAAGAAAAAGATTAATTATATCCAAGCTGATTTTTTATGGAAAAGATAACCTTCCTCGGTTATGTAAACCAAGTTCGGACAAAGGTGCAATTTTATTTCCCATTTTACTAGTGTTTACTTACTATAATGTAATTTTTAGATATATTAATTAAGTTTATTTGTGTTCGAAAAGGAACAAGTGAACAAACACAAAAATTAACAATACACAAAAAGACGAAGCTTACAAATAAAATGATTTACCGCGGAGGCAAAACATCCTAATGGCGAAAAATAAAATCCTAAACCTAGTTAAATATTCGTTATGAAATTTCAGGCGAACCCCTCTAAGAGTAGATTCTAAATCCGCCACTGGTAATATTCTAGTTCTAGTCAAAACTGTACAGTGTGATCGATATTTTTCTCTATTTGAAACTGTATTAAGTGTTCAACACCTCTAGTTTACACTTACTGTACATTTAGCCCTGGTTTAGAATCATCCTGTGCAGAGTCGACAGTTATATAAAAACCAACCAATTAAAATATAACTACCGAGTTTAACGACTTGTCCTATGACATTGTGCTATATAAAAACTCCATTTTAACATTTATGACATATTCATAGTTTCAATCCTAAACAATTTCTATCGTTTTTTTTTATCCAACTTAGTATCGAACAATTCTAAGCTACCTTCACTAATGACACTTTTATCACCAACATCAAGGTTTGGAAATGATCCAAATTAAAATTTATATAAAAAAAAAATGTAAAACTTTTTTAACACTTACAAAAAAACTATAGAAACTGCTCGCACTTATCTAATCCAAAGACAATTCCTCATTTAAATTATTATTTTTCTACGGGCGATAATTCACAGAAAATGAAAGATTTACAAGTTGAGACAAAAAATACTTGCCAATTGTCGAGCCACGTGCCTCTTGTTTCGCAAACTATAATTAACAAACATTTTGCAGTGACAAACCAAGCATTGCAACTTCTTTTTAAATGAAGCAAGCTTAATTCCCTTTTTTTACAACGAGATATGAAAGCAAAATTTTTTTCTTCAGTCATTGTTTGCGCTAGTTGCACTTTCACAATGAGTATTATAAAGGTAGGTAACTAAATTAAAAATAATAATCAAATATCTTTTTTTTCAAATACTGTACAGATATTTAAATAAAAGAAGTAAAAGACCTTCAACAAAATCATAAACTTAAGAAAAATAAAAACTTTTCAAATAGATATATAAAAAATGGGTGTTTTAGAACCGTGAAATTAAATTGTTCGTTAGCAAAAAATATATATAATAATAAAGTAAACTAATTTATTAAAAATTTAAAAATCGTACTATTCTAAACAAAATAAAAAGGTCTAACTCGAGTTAAAAATCATTTTTCAAAAACAAACGTGGTAGTAGTTCAACGCAAAGTCTTTATGTTATAGTAAATATTCAATAAATATAGTGTGTAATACAATATTACAACAGGTAGTTAAGGAGCAAATTATCACCTACAAATCAGATATGAAATTTAAAAATGAATCTCGAACACGCATTATTGGAGTATGAAAAAGATGTAATTAGGATTGATGAAGTTGGCGCCTGGCATGAAACGCTTGAACGCTTTAAAGCTGCTGCCACCGATGTGCCTCACTAATCGGTTCACTCAGTGATTCACTCAATACACACTTAAGCTATTCAAGTTATCCAACACTAATTACGCAATTCCAATAAGCTGATCAATTATATCTCCGAAAAACACAATTTTGATTCAGCCTATCTTGATAATTGAAGGCTTGCCCGGAATAAGGTTGTATGTTACAAACATTCAATATTGAAATTATTAAGGAAAATTGTGCCTCATGTATGAGCCTAGCTAATGCTGTTAATAGACAAACTCATACCTATCTAAAACATACATATATATCACTTTTGGCACCTAATATGTGACAATCAATGTGTTGCTGAATACTTCTTTTGCCATTTACTCAAAACTATGAATTGTTACATGCGACGTTATTCCGAGCAAGCCTTCAACTGAAGGGTCTGGTGTAAAAGTGTTGAGCAACATTTTTGTCAAAAAATGTCCTAGAAGCATTTTTTTTTGTTAGGTGCAATTCTACCTTCCCCAAGTATAATTTTGAGCAAAACAACAATATGTGCAAAGATATTAGTACAAGAAGTGTGAAGTAGCCCATAGACAGCAAGGCAAGTTCAGATCTTTAAACACTTTTTCCTCAAAATTGCACAAAACGCTACTTAACATCCTTTCAATTAATATAAGCTACAGTGTAAGCATATGCTATATTTGTACAGGCAACCGTTTCATTACTGGCGTTCCATATGAAAGCCTATACAGAGAATACAGTACCGATAATATAAAAGAGTAGACTTAAACATCCACACTGGGAATGAATGTATCTTACGCGAATAAAAAGGTTATAAGGTTAATATCTATCAAAAATAGATTGTATGTCAAATAGTAAAACTTTTTAGTGCCAAGCCCTTGAAAAAGACCTTCAATCATTTGGTAAATATATAAAAAAATAATAATAATCAAAAGACACCTTTCATAAAAAGGATATCCAATGAATGGCATTTATAGGTCACCTTAGTAACTATCCGTGAAATTTCTTGAGTATATATGTCACTCGGCAAAACACCTCATTACGACATGAATTAATCCATAAAAGGTCGATTTTAATTGCTCGTTTGACAAGTAATTAAATATAAACTAAATATAGACCCCATTTAAAAATACCAGTACTTAATTTGTTAAAAAAAATAATTACACTAATAAAACTTATCAAACACAACGTTTCTTCTAGCCAATCCCTGTAGCGATGTTACTAGCAACATCATAGTAACTTTCAATATACAATCGTAATTTCACACAACTTAAAATTTGAATGAAAGATGTATTCGTTATATTTAAGTTTTACAGTAGTAGGATACACTTGTAACCAAGCATTACCAGTGCTTCTTCCATAAACTGCAACCGATTGCGTGGGCGGAGTGGACATTTTACTATCTCATGTAGACTGTGAAAAACAGGTGAAGTTCGTGGAGTATCGACCCATGTTCCCAATGTTTATCCTACAACCAATTACATACAGTAGCCACCCTCATAACTACATCCCTCTAATAATCCACTTTTATTAACATCCATCAAACACGAAACAATTTAAAACATCGAAAAGATAAACTAAGGTCACTGCTTCTTGAAACAGGATCCAAACGTCAAGAAAATATAAAAATCAACCGAACAAAAATAGAACAAAGCCTAGGCTGTAAATACAAGAATTTCTACCTATTTATTATATTACTAAGTCACTATTTATTGAAATGACTGCAGTAAAGTGTCGATTATCCGAACTAATTGAGGGCCATAGGTGTTCATGAACCCGATTTGTTCGCATATCGGACATTAGGCTAATAGTTTATGTGCATCTAAATAAAAATCGTTTTCTATGTTTGCGAATACAACTGTACGCTTATATTTTACTAACTTAAACCCTTTGAAAAATCAACGGTGCCATATTAAGTGAGGGTTTACCATTTTTTAATAGCATGAGATTGTTCTTGCATTTTAAATTCAGAGTTAAAACTCACGTTTCAACGGGTTTAAGTTGAAACGTGAAGAAATTTTTTGACACTGTCAAGTCGTGAACTATCTCTTGCCCCCTTCTGGATACAACATACAATCCTTCCAACTTTCAGATTCGTAGGCCTTACGATTTTCCCGCAAAATTGAACTTACCACTAACAGTCAAGTTATATAATTATCGCGCATCCCCTGATGACAATTTCTGGTTGCCAATGGGCTGGTGTATCCTTTTGGAGTGTCATCTAATGGCCTACCAAGTTTCAGCTTCCTAAGCCTTTGGGTGTTCGCGTAATTTTTGACAGACCAAATCAACTCATGGCTTTTATTATATAGTACTGTAAATAGTAAATTGCATATTAAATCATGAAGTTTTCTTGGCCTTTCACTTATTCCCTTTCATTGATAATACTGCTCGCTTCCGCTTTAGCATTTTATTTAACCGTAAAAAAAGTAAAATTAATATCATAACACTATCCACTCAAATGTACAGTATACGAATGGCACAAATTTAAGTAGAATCCCTGCACATTACTCTATTACCGCTGTTCGGATAACCAGTTGTTTGCATAATCGACGTTCTACTGTATTCATTGAAACAATAAATCATTGTTTTCAGCGAAAATTAACTATTAAATCAATTTACTTGAAATTCGCCAAACTGAAAGTGACTTTATGAACACCCTGTATAACACCCACAGAAGTAGCCACATTCAGTAAACCCAAGATACTTTTAGGGGTATATCAAAAATCAACTCGTATTTCACAAAAGACAATTTTTAAAAAGCTGGTCTACGCATTATATAAAAATACAACTTACACTTTTTGAAGAACATGCTACCTTACTAAAAAAGAGATGGCTTTCAATCGATAACGATTTTCATATTTCGCCTATCATTTGTCACAATCCGGGTTCCCTCTCATTCATCATTTCAAAAAACCATCATCTTTTCTTTAAAAGAAAAGAAAAAGGCCAGCTCTTTCTTATTACCATTTCACCACGATTACCTTTACTTCAATCAAGCTCAGTCAAGTGGACACTGGATTAAAGCGAAGACGCGATAGAGCAAAACGAATTTCGGAAGGTGAAACCTTTCGCATTTTTCGACATTTGAAACAACAAATCCAACAAACGAGTCGACCGAAACAAATATACGTATAAAAGTAAATTACAAGGTTCTATGAACAGGTAGGCCTCAATTTATGCGAAAGTTACATTCTGCGAAAACTTCGCATAAATTGAAAATTGCGCATATTGTATACCGAGATTCCTATAAAAAAAGGACGTGTAGGTCAGCATTTGCGCCACACGTGGCGTACACATCGTTTAAGAAAACCAGAACTTGCAAAATCGTTGTCATCTGTGCACATATCACAGAATCGCATAAAGCGAAATTTTCTCTCCATATACCATAATGAATGGTAGCGAAATCAGATATACGAAACTCGCATAAATCGAGAACTTCCTGTACTGTATAAGAAAATAACTTGTTTCTACCTGCGTAGTTTAATCGTTGTTCCACTGGTGTTGAGATGACAAATGAAGACAACCAATGGTGGATGGTCGTGGTTCTAGTTGGAGACGAATGACTCGGCAACATGATCATCAAAAAATGCAGCTTCAGGCCAAAGATTACGAACGAAAAGTGATACGAAACCTGAAAAAAAAATAAAAATACAAATTAATACATGGCTAATCAACGAATAACTAATTTATAAGTGACTATAATAATATTCAACATTCACGCCTTTCAATAATTAACGGACATAATCCCAGATTATACCCATAGTTTAATCTGGTATAAAACGATGTGACAAGTTTTCAATGAATTGCTTCAAAACAATCTACTGTGTTCATATAAGCTATGTTTTGAGGCAAAGCGCTTGAAAAGGTGCTTTTCGTTTGAGTTCAGCGCGTTTTCAATGAATCGCTTCAAAACAATTGGGTAAGGTTACTAAGGTACTCCATATGATTTGACCACATTGAAACTTGATTCACTGCATTTATAATGCTATACACTTCTCATTACATTTATAAAGTACTTCCATCACATAAGTTGTTTTTAATTTTGGAACCTTAATATCCACTATGTATAGTATCGCTACACAATAAATCCACACACTTAACTTTAGTCCTATTCTATTTTTCTCAATCATGAACAAAAAATAACAAGGAACGCTTCTTCTTTCTACTTCCAACCAGGTGTACGACATGGACTCATGATTCCATACAACACCAGATGGTGGTGGTATAATTCACCAAATTATAAGCGTCGTACCAAATATGGAGGAAAAATTCAAAAATATAGTTTTTTCATTACGGAAAAAAAATATAACTTTTGTGACTTGCAGATTATTCTTTAATTAGGAACGAACCATAAACACACCCGAAAAAACTCAACTGCAACCGTTTGTACCGTCTGTTATCTTCTTGCCTTAGCTTAGAGTGTAATCTTACAGTGTAGGGCACTATAAATGATGAGTCATGATTAAGGCCCTTCGGTTTACGCATTTATCCCCATAAGAATGACAGTACCGGTACCCACTTTAAGCAGCACTTACTGTAAGTCAGAAATAAGACCTTGTAAAATGAAGAAGGACCTCGATTATGCAAGTTCTTTACATTCGACAAGAGAAATCCTTCTCAGATGCTTGTTATAAGCATATTTACTCATTTATTTTTCTTTGCAAGATTTCGCTGTTATACGATTTTGTGCGGCGGTGCATACATTACTCAACATTAGTTAATTATAAACGGTTTGCTATGTCAGATAGGAAAACTCAAAATGCTTTTTTTTTAGAAATTGAAAAAGACAGTCCCAGGGTTAACGCATAGTGTGATCATTACAAACGTGTCATAGTCCAATTTTTATTTGCTTAAAAAATCATTACTGGCATCAATTATCTTTATATGTCAAAAGGTTTTGTAGTCCTGCAAGTTGCAGATTTGCAACCAAACGTTCTTTTTCAGTAAGACAGGGACCTCTTCATTGGAGTTTGCAGGTCACAGTTGACATTGCGACCGTCAAAGCGGGAATGCTGTTGGGGGAGAGATTGAAAATCTTATGTTTTCCTGTCAGGCATAACAAACCGTTTGTAATGATCTAATTTAGTTTTTATTTTATAATAATTTGAAATGTGTCAGAAAATTTGTGTACCCCCCTGTATAAGCGACAGTAGTATCCTATAAACGTATAGAGTATAGATAGATTGTGAAACTCAAATTTAAAACTATTGTACAACACGTTTGACAAACAGTTATAGACTTAATAACTTTCAGACACTGTCGTTCGCGCAAAATTAAATCTCACATTATTGCAAAAAAAAAACCCACTGGTAACTAATCACAACAAAAACACTTAAAATCAATTTCAGGTAATACAAAACTTAGTAACAAAAGTTGCTCAGCGTCAACAACTTTTTTTTTGTGGTCGTCCATCATTACGAAGGTGTCTATTCTTCCCACGTAATTTTTTGCCACTTTTTACCTGAACTCCAGGCCTATTTCCCTCATTGATGAAAACCGATTTGCAGGAAAAACCAGTCTTTAATTTCTCATGTGAATACCTGTTTTTTTTCTCTTCTTCCCCTCCTTAACATCACCACTTCCTCTCTTATCCCATTTTTTCTCCCTTTTTTCCAGCATCCTTCTAGTCTTAACACCATCTATTGTAGTCATCAGCAACTGGATTCGCTTGAACAGCGTGAGACAGCTGATTTTGGGATCTTCAAGTCACCTTTTTTTTTTGGTTCAAAAAGTCATCATCGATGGCCCGAAATCCTTCGTTGAAAACCACGTCCCATCTGTCAACTATACACATTCAGATCAACTTCCCAACACATTTCCTAACGTCATTCACTAACTGCTCTAACATTTATCTAACCATACTGTAACTAACACGAACTCAGTTTACTTATCGAATTCACCAAATTCAATTATTCGTTGAGAAAAAATGCTTATACTTGAAAATGCTTATATTTGAGAATATCAAAAAAAACTTAACATTGAAATTGGGTTTTAATTTCAACCACGTGTAAGCTCGATTGGTTGCATTTCATATCGTGTCCAGTTTTGTTTTTTTATGTATTTATTTTGGTGCAATTATTTCATTGAAAAATCAGCTGTGTCAGTCAGAATGCCTCATCATCGTACCAAGTCATTAAGATCAAACCGAGAATAGTGAAGGGGTAGTAGATATATATATATACATAAAAAAAATAGTTCCTTACTCATGATCTGCATGATTACGATCGCAGAAACTTGACGAATTCTTTCGTTAAATTCACCCCCCCCTCCTTCCATTCGAATAAGAATTAGAAAAGGAAGAAAAAATATATGTATAAGAAAGAAACAGATGATCAACAAAAGTGGATAGCTAAAAAAATTAGGCATGCAATCTCAGCCAGCTAATCGAATAATGAGACCTTCCTCATGGCATTTCCGCTTTTATACCTATTATATCGCACGGCTCACAAAATAAGACATCAGTCCAGCATTCCTTTATCGACATTGGTTTTTTTCTTCAAAAAAACGACAAAATAGACAGAATGTCAAGTATTCTAGGTACTTTACAACAGAAAAAAAAAGCAGAAGCACAAAAAAAAAGATATTCCCAAGGTTCTCCATTGGGCAACAATAACTGCATTGAACTGGATATAATAGAATAGATTTTCGATAACATTATCACATGCACACACAAAAAAATGGAAATACTTGAGGTGACCTGACCGACTCGACAAGAAATAGAAAGTACGTGTACAAGAAAAATATGTTTTTTCTCATTCACAATACTACTGAAGTGTAAATACAGTAGAGTTGTTCAAAATACCAATTCTTTGTGAAACAAGAACTTATTTTTGGTCTAAAAAAAACTTGCTTGTAACTTTTTTGTCTGGTGAATTAATGATTCAAAACATCTAGAAACTGACACGACAAGCGATATATAGACAAGAAATTTCTATTGTTACGTAATAAGATAATAACATTATTATAATATAATATAATACAATAATAAATAAAATTAAAAAACCATTAAGTGTCACGTTTATTTTAATGAAGCTTGGTTAATAACATATTTATTTGCTGCGTAAAACTTTTCCAAAAAGGGACAGAGTAACTCAATGAAGAATAGCTAACATGTGATTTTGAAATATAGGAGGATAATTTTACTATAATTTCAGGTATATAACTAGCAGTAAAACATGACTTGAGAATACTGTACCGTAGGAAATACAAATCATGTTTCTAAAGCTCGCATCCCGGTGGATTAAAGCGAGAAATTCTATTGTTCGTAAATTATCTCTGTCTATATACAATACACAAATGTGCCACGTCATTTTGGGCTAGTATAATGTACACTAGAGCCCGTTTAAAACATTTCCACACTTAAGTGAAAATTGTTAGTTCCCAGAAACTTTCTCCTACCTAATGTATAGGATTCAAAAGTAACTCTGAAGTAAAAAAAACTCTTAATTCGATTCTTCTGGATTAGTAGTTCACTGCATAGGCACTTTAGAAGCACCCTGTATATTATATTAACTTTTGATTCTGATGTAGAAATTCACCAGTTGAAAATATTTTCCCATTTGAAACGTTTTTTTGGTAGGCCTACTTGTAGCTTTACATGGTAAACAAGTTTAGAGCGCTAGTAGTTAAGGTTAGATGAAACAAGCAAAAACGCATTAATTTTATGGTTTTTGATGAATTATTAAGTGTTGTATTTTAACTAACTTATACAGGTATCTATACAGACAGACACTTGTTTAGGTTTGTTTGTCATTTAACAGCACCAACTCATGTCTAACCACTAACCCAACAAGCGTGCTTATCATGCAAATCGACTCGACCCCCCTTTTGTTTTTGAAAAATTGAAGAAAATAATATTTTTCTACACGATGGCCATAAAGTCTGCAAACATAGATAATGTAATACTAACAAACATTTATAAAGCATATTCGCCTATACTGAATTTTCAGACTTTAAAGTTATCCTGTACATACTGTGTATAGTGATTTAAAAAACATGCGATTCCCCGATTGGTTGCCATGCCATGTGTATTCAGTTTGCACGAGAGCAGATTTTCTCGGGGCTCCCCGTTTCCTCCTGCACCATAAAATCCTGTTCCATCTTTATCATTCTCATCTCATTATCATTTATGCATTTCTGATTTCAATAAAGTCTGAGGGCCAAATGACATAGCTGTAAGATCAGTCGGTGCCCTCGTTAAACTCAAAGTACCTACCCGCCTCCAATTGGTTGCCATTTTGAGATAAATGTTTCAAAATTATTTCTTAAAAAATAAACCCACTCATTAACTTCTCTGTCACAGTAGTGAAATCGTCAAACAACAATGCGCTTGAAATGGTTTAAATAAAAACCTTGCATTCCTTAGTCAGAATACCAATGGTATTCTCACATTCTCACTAACCTCAAAGCATTAAAACAATCGAAGAAACACAATATCCAAGAACAACAACGTTCTAATGCAGAAATGCGGTTCGAATACCGATCAAACAAAGAGTGTAGGCGCGAACCATATTATCGTTTGGGTTCCAGTTTTCATTTTAATCCGACTCATTACGACCGAAACCAAATAAAAAACCCGTTTAATGATTGCCTCCCTTCACGAGATTGAATTAATCAGAACAAGTTTCTGTTTACGACACCTCGGGCAGATGGATGGCTGGCAGCAGTCACAACTAATACTACTACTGGACCCAACCAAAAAAAAGTTATTCTAACATATCGAACAACAAGCCTTTCCTTCCCGAAGAAAAGCAGAATAAAGGTGGGTTGTCATTAAAGTGGAAGAGATACAGGGTGTACTTATGTTCGTGGGCGATTGATTTTGACATTGATTGCCTTTGGAAACAACCAACACCGAGCAGGATCTAGCAATGTGAACCTTGTGCCCTTCCCAATATGGGGATCTCCTCCTCATTCGAAACCGTGTTAATTTGCTTTGCCATAAAGCCATCGGCTGTGGTCCGAAGATATTTCATCGGTGGTTGAAAAGTGGATTCGTTTTCAAACCTTCACAAAAACTCTCTTTCGGTGCTTTACGTTTTAATATCCGTGTTGTTATCCTCACATTGACATACATAAAAAAAAAGTGAAAAAAAAATGAAGGCAACAAGCTGAAAAGATGTTTTTTTACGAGATAATTTCGAACCATAAAACAGCTAACGAGAAAAATGGAAAACCATGAACGACAATGATTGATGAAAAAATCCTATTAAATCTTGATCACACGGTAATGTTACTTAACTGCATTCACCTTAACTTTAGTTAAAGTTGGCCACAGTGAAACGTTTGTTTAAACAATCAGTGAACTATTGTATAAGTTATGTGCGACATATTAATTTGCACGATGATTTTCAGTTTTCACTTGAAGTCTTCGATCGATTACTGTCACCCGATGTCATGTTATGTTTGATGTCACCCGACATTGACATCAAATTGATAATTTCTAGACCTGAATATTTGCAGTAATTTAAAAAACTGTACAATTATAGTACACTTTCTAAATACTATCGGTTACAAATTGGTGCAAATATTACAGGGTGCCCTTTAAGGTCACTGTATTTTGTTCAAACCGTGTGATTTCCAAATAAAGTTTGTTTTTGAAAGAATATATTTATGCATAAATCATACGTACAATATTTGCAATGTGTCGACATGTAATCATAATTAATATTAATGTTTTCGAGGCTGAGAGATTTAAAATTGATAGGGCCACAGATTAAGCATATGTGAAAAAAAATATTCGTCACCTTCCTATACAACATTTTTTATTTCAACCGTTGTATATAGGTCTAATACATAATTTTTTTTTCTGTTTTAAACAGAAAACATCTCGTGACAGAAAAATTTATAATCATACCTATTGAATGATTCGTTTAAAATTTACAGGATTTCATAGAAAATACGCACTCTTTTGGAACACCCTGTATAAAACTAAGCGATGTTTCTAACTTTTTTGTTATTGTTTTCCCCCACGCTAAGATTCGATTACCAATAGCATGTTTCAACAGTGTTTCAGTTAAGAAACTAACACTCGCCAAGAATGTGAAAAATATTTCAGTACGATGATGTTATGCTAATCATCGCAGTTCACAGAAAAGGGTGAAACGAGAGTGAAGATTTATAGCTGAAACCATTATCATCGACTGCAAAAGTACTGTGGTTGTGGATATTTATCGCTGACAAGATACTGATTATGACACAACCACTAAACAGAAACAAGAATTAATAAACACCCCATTGCTTGAACTTTTGTTCCCTACACGGATATCGGCTTTGTTTCAACCCGTGTATTCAATGGCCCTATTACGCGTCTCATGACTATAATTCAATCACCTTCGACGACTTTTAAGATATTGTAAAACTCTTTTTACGACTGTAAATAGGCCGAGTTGCCTTTGGTCCCAAAAGGCAAAAGGAGGGTTTGAAGAAGGAAATCTTTTACCAAGTGGGTGGAGAAGATGCAATTTAATAATTCTATTCCTTCGTTTAATCGCTTTCTACTATCGTTGTCGCAGCACACATTCTTCTGAAACTTGTACCAGCTATACCACAATATGCATTTTTCACTGAACATACTAAATCTACATGACCTAATTTTGTTTTTTAACCCCAAATTAATCCATCGGCAATCAGATTCTCACGGTAATTAAAAACAATTGCAAAACTTTTACCACATTGAAAATACACTATAAATGTCAACGAGCGTGAGAATGTGGACAACAATTCAACCACTTGTTCCGTCGAACAATATTACGAATCGTATTTCTTTCGCGTAATTGATGACTAATGTTCACCGATACTGATTGAAATCGAAGACGGTTTAATTTTCCCCCATAGGCAATACAAGAAAAACAAAAAAACATCACACTGGGAAAAAGAAAACACTGAGAAATTTTGCAAACTAAAACAATTCGAAGCTGACGGAACATTAAAAAACAAAAAGTTAACTGAAAGAAAAAGAAAACAATAATTGATCACCCCTGTTTTACCACTTTGTATAATAAACTCAAAACTGTTGAAAAATTCAACTACTGCATAAGACTTTTATATATACTGTATATTTTTTACACTAGATAAAAAGTTGGGAATATAACTCGAGGCGTCTGTGATGGAAAGGTGGAGATAGATATCACGAATGGGTTATAAAACCCGGACTTAAATCATCAATCACGGACAAACAAATCAAATGCGGATATAAAACTCCAAGGTAACCCAGAAAGGGCTCTTCGAACGATTTATTGAATAGCACTCCTTACGTAACACTCCCAACGACGTTTTCAAGAATTTCGGGTCGTAAATGACAAATTATGGATCCTAATCTACCATAGTCTTTTAAAACATTTCAACATCCAGAACACAGAAACATGAAATCTTGATCTCGCTCTCTCAACTTGAACATAAACACAAACCGAAAAAAAAGTAGATTTAAACATGAACGCCTACAAAGCCAAGACAGATGACAGATCTCGTTCATGAGATTATATCCTAGCGATATTCCTATCCGATCGCTTAACTAACCACCACAATTATTAATAATACCAGATAAATATCTGATATTATTAATAATTATAATTTGTCATTTCATTTTATGCACTAAAGAAAGTGAAAATACGCGGGCCAAGCTATTATGCCTTAAGACAAAATAAGTCACTGGGTTGCAAACATAGCAACATAAACAATCGGACTATATCATACGGAGTATCATCTTTTTAAGCTAACCAAAAATGTATACTGTACATAAAATTTTAAGTCCGATCGAAGAAGTACCCACTCGACAACATCGAGTTTATGACCTGTCCCCAGACAAAGCGTGGAGTCAATAGTTGTAGTGTGTCATACTCCCATTTGGTAATTAATATGCACGTCAGCATATTTCTAGTCTGAATATATTTACACGCGAACGCAAGTCTAAGTTTAATGAGATTCATATTTGATTTTTGTGAAGACTGGGGCTAGTCCAAAACGAAATCTAGGACTCCATCTGTTCCAAGATTTGGTCAACGGAATTAATTTCAGGTGTTGCTAAATCTCAACACTAACTATTATTACCAATGGTGGTAACAGTAACAGTCAGTTGGACATAAATGTAATGTTGGATATAACCACATCTAAAAAAAAAAACAAAAACCGCCAGGCATGCGAAAAAATACCTTCTCCGACCAAACCCAAAATTGGAAATAGAGCACCCCGAATTTTTTTCATATACCTGTACAATTGGTCGTATTCTTCTACAACTTGACATTCAAACATAAATAAACAAACATTACTAAATAACATAAATAAATAAACATTAAAAACCTTCTCTAATCCGACGTATACCACAGCGGACCAGAGGGTGTCGGAGTACTGCAGATTGTGGGATTACTGGATTTTGGGAGAAAACCACTCAGTTTATTAATACACCAACTTAGCAAAACTAACCACACAATACCGGTACAGTGTACTGAACAAAGTATCAAAACAAGAAAAACCTATGTACAGCAGTTAATAATTAAGTCCATCTTCAATATCATTGCATAGCGAAAAACGAAATTCGTCAAATTTTTTTGCGTTCAAAGACAGTTTCATGTAACGACCTACCGAGTGTCGGATTACTGGACGTGTCGGACTGGCGAAGTGTCGGACTAGTTAAACTACTGTAGTTACTAATAATGAATCAATTCAGCCATCTAGCATTTTAAACGTTACCGTAGTATGTCACCCTTCACGCTCGTTAACAGGTAAACCAAACAAAAATCTAATATCTCAAATTTCTTATATATTGAGTGTTAACTTGGGTGTCACTTCGTAGCAGGTCCCCGTAGGAGGAAAAAAATCAAGCCCTGGTTAAGAGGCAATTGCAGTTAGCACACGGGTGGCGAGAGTAATTTAAGGGATTCCTCTTGAACTTTCGTTGAACCGGGACCAGAGGGCGTGGTTGATCGTGAGAACGTGGTTGCAAAGCGGCCCCACAGAAAACAACGAGTTATAAAGAAATAGGAAGAAAAAAGCGTGGGTGGTGATGGCCTCCGAGATCACCTCCCTATCGCCTCCTTCGAAGTCTGATAAACGGCAGCCAACAGGCACTAAGCGTTCGTTGCTGCTGCTCCTGCTGCCACCATCACCGGTTTAATCTTCCGTGGCATCGTAAAGGGTTAAAAAGAAGCCATCGCCCATATTACTACTACAAGTACTACCGTATGTACCTGTACTACTACTACTAGTAGTACTAAATGATCAGCTATGTAAACAATGTTAAAACGGCCGTAAAGCGTATCGAGTTTTATGCGTCTAATTGAATGGATATCATCACAAATATTAAATCCCACACAAAAAAAAACCAAAAAAAAACCACGAAAACGAACAAGTGAGAGAGTAACCAAACTAAAGCACAAACTTATCTCTCTACACCCTAGCAGTTCCAACTTCTAAACATGTATGTCGTGTTTATTCAACTTCATGGACTATCGGTAACTGATTAGTGGTCTGGTTAAAAAAAACAAACTAATCGTCGATAATTGTCAATTTAACAATTGAAATTCAACTCATCTAGACCACGCTTATTATATTTAGAATACGATATACAGTAATTATTTATTGCACGCATCTAGCATGATATAAAAAACCCATAAAGCTTGCATGAAACTTAATGGTGTTAAACAAAATGACACATCAAAAAACAAAAATATAAAAGTGAAATTAGACACATCTGTACTAAACTTAATCAGTTGAGATTTACAATGATAAATACAATGAATCAAATATATAAAATAATACTAGCAAAAAGCCGGGCTTTAATTGGACTTGCGCGTGTGAAATGTAAGCTGTGAAAGATTTCAAACGTTACATATTAAGTTACATATAAAGGGTCCATTGAAGTTACTAAGTGCAAAATTGCTGCATAAGAGTAGGAATAATTTCAGACCCCTAGACCCGGTTTTTAGTCTTCGATCGAGAATGCACCCTTTTTTTACGCAAGTGTGCAAAATTTTATCTGCCAAGCTATTGTAGTTTTTGAGAAAAAGGGATCACAAGATTCAGCCAAATGCCGATTTTGGTACAACTGGGATGGAGAGAGACTCGCTTCGCTTGTCTCAATGAAAATTCTGAATTTTGGATATAATAGCATCTGGACGTGGGTCTTTTGAATGGTGTTATTTACATTGACCTTGAAATTAATTTTCAAAATCTAGCATTGTTAAATTTTAAACAATGCGTCGTAGGTATCAAATCATATTTAAAAAGTTGTAGTCATGACCCCATTTAGTCAGAATCCACTTTTGTTTTATTTATTTCCAACAATCCAATAAAAATTTATGCAACAATAGACAGGGAAAGGTTCGCTGCCCCAACAACAGCTTTTCTGCAAGTCACCCATGCTAGTCAGTGGATAACTTCAGTTGTTGCGGGGTTAATTTAAATACGTATTTTTAAAGATGAATAACAACAGTTGCCATGTTACGTATTTAAATTGACCCGAATCAACTGAAATACTTCACTGAATAGCATGGTTGACTTGCAAAGAAGCTGTTGTTGGGGCAGCGAACCTCACAATAAACTCACCTGCTCAATAAACCCATAATTAACTACGAGCAAATAGCAACATCGGACTGGGCCTGGCTATAACAGGAAAATACCATTTAGGTATTTATTTTATTTATTTATTTATTTATTTATTTAACTTCGTCCCATGGGGACATAAAAGTAAACAACATACATAATGATTTTTATAAAAAGGAAAAAATAACAAGTACTAACATAGTACAAAGAACGTCGTGGAACACGATACCACGGCAGGACATATACTGTATCAATAACAACAGAAACAACTAATATAGATGTATAATATTCTAATACAGTTATAAAATTTGCTCTGTCCGAACTTCACTGTATAACTCGTACTGTACTCAAGTTTCATGAGTTTCCGATTCTTTATTGAAGCAAATTTCCATGATGGCATATCAGTAGTAATCAATAAAGTTCGTGCGGTTTTTCAAAACTATCCTACTTTTGAAGGGAGGTAACTCTTAAAACCGCACGAACGTCATTGGTTATCTGATACAATTGAGCACGAATTTCACAATATAAAGAGTCAACTGTGTATACAAGTTACGTGATCACATAAAATTTTTAAATAATTTTCTTCTGTTAAAAGCTCCATTAATTAATTTAAAAAGCACTGGAAATTCTCAATTTATGCAAGTTTTTTTATATAGCCTACATTTCACTAACATGCGACGAAAAACCCTCCCAGAAGCGCGATATACTTATGTGAAAAACATGACCATTTTGTGCGGTGGTGCACAAGTGACAAATTATTTACCAGTGTTGAGACACATGGAAACTGTGATGTATGCTATTTCGATTTATGCGAAATTTCCGCAAAATGTAACCTATAAATCGAAGATCTTTTAATATATTTTGCGTATTTGCAGTAGTTTTAAAAGGTACTTTTAAATTAAAGAGAAGCCACGTAAGTTCGCTAGTGGCATGGTGTTGTCGTTATTTTAGTAAACCTAAACTACTGTTAATGGGTATAGACAACAGGTTAGGTTAGGGAAAAACAAATAAAACTAACACATGATTTATTTAACGTAAACTACAACCCATGCCACTAGCAAACTTAAGTGGCTTCTCTTTTAATTTAAAAGTATCTTTTTGAAGTACACGCATATGTACAAATGTGACATATATATCACTGACGTTCAAGCTATGAACGTCATAAATTGATTAACCTTCTTTAACCTTCCATGAAATGTGTTTTACCAAGTGTATAAACAAAAACCAGTTAAATCTTATTCTATATGGCTATATTTAGTCGCATTATATTTAGCAAGCACTTATTTTTCATATTAACGTGTCGTTTGCATTCTCCATGTAGCATCACGAAACTCTTATTTTTGAAAAGTAAAGAAAAACCCACTACATTTACTCCTACTAAACTTCATTTCACCTGTTGATTTAAAGCATCAAGACAATTACACACAATTTCACAATTTCGATGCAGTGTTGACAGTTCTAACACGCAAGTTGTAAAGCTAAATCAAAACAGTGCACACTTAATTTCTCTTCCCTACACGAACGAACCCTTTCGTTACACCCTGACGCTGTCCTCTATCCCCAAATAAAGATAAAAACAGCATAAAACGATGCTCAATTTATCTTATCATTCAATACACAACACACCCGAACCACCATCAACAACCACCACCACCACAACAAAACCAGAAACAGTACAAACAACAACAAATAATAAAAACAGGACACCTCAACAGCGAGTGAAAAAGCTATGTCAGTTTCTAGATAATAACTTCTACCACCTTCGTACAGCGAGACGGTTATAGGGTAATGGGCAGGTCTCGACCCTTTTATTGAAATAAAATATATTTACAGCAGCGGGGACACAACGTTGAGGTATGACGACCGACAAACAATAGGGGCACGTGAAAAGAATTGACAATATTCAAGCGTGCACGTGCCATCATTAACACACCAACAGCTGGCAATGAGAGCAAAATCGTGGAGGTTGGTTGGGAATAAAAAAGGAAAGGGGGGATTGACAACAGCCGGGCGAGGTCGATGATTTTGTAACAAGGCGGGGGTGGCGAAAAAATAAATGGGGTCGAAGGTGGGCAAGACAACACTCACTACAGAGTATGTACTAACAAGCAAGCACTGCGAGCAGTTGAGATCGGGTTGATGGTCCTCGGGTGCGGGGGCGGAGACAACTTCGATCGTGAAAGATAAAAACTTCAACAGGTAAAATTCCCGGGAATAGTAAGTGCCCTCTCACAAAATTCGATGGCAGCAACATAAGATAAAAGAATTTTGTAAAATACAAAAAAAAAATAATAATAACAAGCATGTAAGGCACATTTACACACGTTCTTTTAGACTATATTAACTAGAATATATTATACTTTTAAAATATTCTCGAGTATTATTTTTTCCAATTTTGAAAGTACGTACCGTATATAATTGGAACATATGCACGAACGAGGATTACATATACAATACAGTTAAATCCGGTTATTATAATGACGGATAATGTTAGCAGTCGGCTATTGTTAACATTATCAGTTGGTCCCAGTTGGCTTAATGTTTTATTTCCATTGGTTAATGTTAGCACGCTATTGTTATTACTAGTGATCACAATATCCCGAAGTGATCACAATCACCGGAATCCACTGGACCCCCCCCCCAGGACTTCATTAAAACAAATTAAAATTTATAACACTCAGTTTTAACGTTTTAATCTCTATCACTATCGGCAATGATCGATATTTAAAACTTGGTATTTTTTTTATGGACCGGTTCGAGTTCCCGCAGCAAAGTTTCTAATGCATTGAACTATGAACTTTTTCCAACTTCATTGTCAAGTCCTATATACTATTGCAATTTATCACTAGAAAGGAAAATGTCGACAATTCTAAATTTATAATTTCTACTAACTGATTGATTTAATTTAACCAACTAATAATAACATTATTTTTTCAATTCTAAAAGGATATAATTTGAAAATTTTAACAGTAATATAATCATTTTATGAACTATTAATATCACTACTAGCAATATAATATACTAGTAATATAAAATCTAGTAATATACTGTAGTTGTTCACTTATTAATAAAAACATTCACATGCAGTAGTTTATGGCTATACTAGATCATTAATAATTCAACAAACCTACAGTACAACATAGCAATTCAAATGCAGTAGGTCACTTGCACAGGTTCAAAGCTAGCTATTCATATTATTTTATTTACATTCTTATTTTATTTATATTTATTTTTATACAGTATACAACTGTAGTTGTGTATGTGTGTTTTTGTA
>JAQIWH010001091.1:0-35861 GCA_034695005.1 Cryptops parisi | reverse complement strand
TGGGGTATGTGTGTGCGCGTATATATATGCATGCATAATATATGTTTATTTATTTATTCATATTTGTACAGTATTTGTACATTGTAAACGTATGATGTTGTTTTGTTTTCTTAACCTAACCAGCACAATAAATTAAGTACAAGCAAATAGCGACATCAGACGGACCTGGCTATAACAGGAAAGTACCGACTATACAGTACAAACGACTGTAGACGGCAATATACGTTCAATTACAATCGCTCGCTCACCCACAAACTCACTCACAAGTGAAGCTCATCAATAAGATTATAAAAAACTCGCGCGGTATTACCGAGGAGTGGTGTAGTTTTCATTGAATAAATGAAGTTTTCTTTTGGAATAGCGACGATGTTTAATTCATAAAATAATGTACAAAAAACGAAGATAACAACGACCTTCCTATGCGAAATTGAAAGAAACAAACAAACCCACTCCGCTCTTATGACGTCATTCAGAAGAAGTTATCGGCATTCACTATCGCGCAGTAAAATGAGGCAACCATCACCATCACCCGCATAACCGATTACGGATCGCGAACACCATCATTTTATAGGTCGTTCAGTGCACATAATCATCAACAATAGCCCATTTAAGTCAATCGTGTCAAGGAACCAACAAAAAACCACCACCGTTCGACCGACATTACTACATTACTTTCCCAAAAAAAAAAATAAAATGATAAAATTCGACGTTTTGGGGACGCCGTGACAATTACATAACGAACCAGTGTTTAAGAAACAACTGCTCGAAAAGAATACTAACCACTTTTTTGTTTGGGTTGATCAGCAGGAAGTGGGAATGGGTTTCGTGTCAACGGGTCAAACTACAACTACTCGCCAATTGGAGTTGGTGAACAATCTAATCGCCAACAATATAGGCAAGGCAAACTTCCATCGATAAAGTGTGAATATAAAAATACGACATGTAAACAAGTACATTAAAAATGCTTTTCAAGCATACTCTTTATATACTGGCATATAGCTTTTCCGCCATATTGGTTTTTGATAAACAGCGTATAAGCAGTAATACTCGTGAGACTAAGGCGGATCCATGGGCACCTCAATTCATCAAAATCTATCGAGCCATTTAGTCTGTAGGATGGTCGAACG
Source organism: Cryptops parisi (assembly GCA_034695005.1). NCBI lineage: Eukaryota > Metazoa > Arthropoda > Chilopoda > Scolopendromorpha > Cryptopidae > Cryptops > Cryptops parisi. The sequence goes on along the minus strand of JAQIWH010001091.1, from coordinate 34,734 downwards.
AATAATGGATATAAGACATGTAGCGTCCGCCATATTGGTTTTTCATTGACGCCATATATAGCCAGTGTCACTCGATAGACTAAGACGAATCCATCGAGTCTTGTTTTTGTATGTAGAAACTCAGAACTTACTCACAAGAGAAGCTAATATAAAGAGTATAATTGGCCCCCCCCCTCCCACAAAATTAGACGTTATATTCGTCATTAATCAGAAAAACCCACGAATACTGAATTTGACGCATACAGAATCAGAGGCAAATACTTAGTGAATCCAGTATTGTTACCCAAGTGTTATCACTCCACACCATGTTTCGTTTACTTTTTAATATTTTATGATATAGTTCTTAAAAACTGACTTTTTCGTGACCTAGACTGTAGCTTTTAGTGACGAATATTGGATTTTTGGACGAATATTTGAGCATGATTTTGCCGTAAAAAATGTGAGGAATATTAGATTTGAAGAATATAGGAGCTTACGAATCTCTGGATTCGTATATAGGACAAAATACAAACAAACCAAAAAATGCAGTAAAAGTTTAGTTCAGATCCATTTTGAAATATGACACCAGAAAATTAATTATTTTTCCACAATTATGGAGGGAAAAAAAAAGCACAACATGAAAAAGTTGTATTCCATTTCTCGCGCATTAACATCTTATCATGAACTCGACCCGTTGCAATTTTTACGTAACACGTACGGTTCACTTGAACAACGCAGAAGGCGTTAAAGACTTCTTCAAAACGTCCAATCGCATGATGGGTGAAATGGCCCAATTCGAGTCTTCGGCTGATATTCCATCTGCTCACCAACAACCCATAGAGAACAAACACTACACTACACAAAGATGAAATTAAAACGGTTCTTTCTCTTTGGCGCCCAATAACCGTGTTTTGCATGTGAAGGGGGAGGGAGGGGAGTGAGTCAATGTTGGTCAAGGCCTTCTCAACATCGTCAACTCAAAGTCGAAGAAAACCAAGGCGGCTTCATGGTATATTAAACACGATTTACGACGACGATGACGATGGTCGAACCGTCGCGGTCGAGTTCAACGACACCATGGATGCATTCGACTTCCATTTTATTTTTTTATTCATTTTATTATTATTTTTTTTTTTTTTTGCATTTCGCAGTATCAAGATTGATAAACATTTCCCATAAAGCTATCTTCCGTTTCCGCCGGAATCAAAAGGTGTTGGTTTTCCTAGGTTGTGGTTACTGTATACTTTTTATATTATTAGCTTCACTTGTGAGTGAGTGAATGAGCTGGAAATTGAACGGATACTGCCATCTACAGTCGTTTATTGGAATTCACCGAATAGTCCAATGTACCAAAAAACGCATAAAACGAGAACAGCATAAGCCCTTGGCATAAATCAAAACCCGCATAAGTCCAATGTGAAAAAAAAAATCGCATATATACATGAATAAATAAATCGAAAATTACAGAAATATAAAATGAAATTACCCAAAACTCGCATAAAATCAAATATCAAATGACTCAACGATCGCATAAACTTAATTTCGCATAAATCAAAATTGGCATAAATCGAAACGCGCAGAAAACAAAAAGGGAATTACTAAAAACACGCATGGGTTGAATATCGATATTACGCAGAGATTGGATAAGCTTTAATTCGCATAAATCGAAACATGCAGAAATCAAATATCGATTTTCATTTTGCATTATGTATGTACGTACAGTATATCTGTATATGAAAGTATATAAAGAGTATGCATTATATATTATATGTAGAGTATGCAAGTACATTTAAAAAGCATTTTTAATGTACTTGTTTATTTGTATATTGTAAAGATCTTTTCCAAACGAACCGGTGAGCTTCAAAGCCCAAGGTCGTTCCATTGGTCACACGTCAGTCAAGGTTTATTGTGGTTTTCCGATAAGACTTGCATAGCATATAGGCCTATTGGTCTAGCTGCATCTACAAATCAATAGACACGCAAAGCGTGCAATGGATACGAGATAAACGGTAGCAAACGAGGTGATCTGGGAATAACTCGAACATGGATAAAACGAGCTGTCATGACGAGTGGATTCAGTTCACAACATCACAGGCACGCCAGCCATAGATGCAGTTTTCAAGTATTTCGAGTTCAAATCACTAAAAGCACACTAAATCATCGGCGAATTGAGTCATTGCCTGTCGTATGATAATAAATGACATTTCTAAGGACGAATGGGCGCGTTTGGAATGAACTTCAAAAATTATTCAACAGGCACTTAACGGTTCTTTCGAGGAGCTGACCTTGTCTCCCCAAAGGGATCTTGGAACACTGTCAATTTGAGCGATGTGATGAAGGTTTTACTAGATTCGGTGGAACAAAAAAAAACAACAACACTAGAAATGATGAACCTATATGCGTTTTCGCTCCGCTGAGAGAAAAGCGAAAGAAATTTAACGGAAACCAAAACAAACAAACAAACAAACAAAAAATTCGATGATAAAAAAAAAAAATTTGAAACTTTGGTGGCAAAAATTTTGTAACCTCGATTCGAGTTGTAACTATTTCCAGATGTTGTTGCCGTTTTTCACAAAAAAAGCAGAAATGGTGGTTCTCGAACGCAACGAATGTAAACATCGAACTCGGCTCACGCTCATTTTGTGGTGCAAAGAAACAGAAGAACTGCAACAGCAGCAGCAGCTGAATCACGAGGGGGAGAAGAAGAAGAAGATATTGGGTCGCGTTTTCTACTAACTTTCCCTACTCTCAACGTTTCTTCCCCCTTCACTTTCCGACCCCGCTTTCTTTTCACTAGGATCAGTGGGTGGCCGAGGGCGGGAACAGAAAAAAAAGATCTATCGAGAAAAAAGGGGGGGAGGGGGTTTAATGCGAGTCGTGCCCCCCCCCCCTCCTCTGTTTGGCTGGAAAGAATTATAAAAAAGACCAGGGGGAGGTTGCGAAAGAGGAGGATTAATATGCCAAATAGAGTTCAAAGTTCATCTCGTGACATCGAGTTGGTAGCCGAACACCTCTCTCAAAATCCAGACCAGAAAAAAATTGGAAGTTTATTTCTTTAATGCAATCCAATGGGATTAATAGAATAAAATTCACAACAAAATAAATACACATCTGACAAGTTCTCGGTCGAATACGAGAAAAACAAATAAATCCGCAGTAGTGCCGTTGGCAAATGTCTTTTTCAAATGGCTCTTTTTAGTTGTTATGAAACATGTTATAGTTTTTCAAAACAAAAACAAAAAACCCGAACACCCCCCTCCTCCACCAAAAAAAAACAAAAAAACAAGATCTACTATAAAAACAAAGCTAGAAAAAATTGTTCGTTCTTCCAATTCAATTAAGTTCGGAGTTATTGTAATTGGATGATTCAGCCTAGTCCATGACTTTCTAACTAACCCACTGACACAATTAATCGGGAAATTGGAGTTTAAGAAAAATATAAATACAAAAAGAAAATTGCATAAGCTAAATTGGACAAACCGAGCAGATGAACGATAAAAAAAAAATATATTACAATAAAAAGCAGACGCCGAATAAAAGGTCTGCTCGCGACAACAAGCTCCTTTATGACAGACACAACAACCATCTGGTATAGGCGCTGAAGAGCGTTGACAAGAGGGTTCCATTTCGCGTCCCGAGACCACCTGTGAATATGGAGTATGGACACACGATGGTCATCAGCATCCAGATGGATTGGAAAAGCTCTCGTTGATAAACACACGCTTTCTCGGACGAGGCCAAAAAAAACCGCGAAGGTCTCTACATCTAACACGACCAAGACCCCAATAATAAGAATACCCTTTTTCCCTTCTCAAGAACGATGGCTTGTCTCGAATGGAAGTGGGGCGTGAAAGCTAGGGCCTGCTGAGATAAACAGTCTGCAACTTATGTTCCAAACAGATAAGACCACAGGAGGAAAAGTTGAACTTTTGTTGTCTAATGTGGGAATGGCGTGGATCGGGTTCCTTCCAACATGACTGCCATTCTTGATTCTCTTCGGTTTCTTAAATGCTTACTTGTGCTAGCTTGGTCTTGTTAAAATAACAATCCGCGTTCACAGAGTCGTATTTTCGGATGCGTGCAATAAATGAAGACTTGCCCGGAATAACGTTGTATGTTACAAAATTTCAATATTGAGATCATTATGGAAAAACGTGCCTCGTATATGGGCCTAGCTAGTGCCGCCAATAGACAAACTCGTACCTACCTAAAAGTAACACACGTATATCACTTCGAAATTGGTCACCTAATAAGTGACAATCAATGTGTTGCTGAATACTTCTTTTGCCATTTACTCAAAACTATGAATTGTTACATGCAACGTTATTCCGGACAAATCTTCAAATATAAAGTCGTCAAATTCGGACATTTCGACCAAGGTCTAAAATTAACTACCAAACAACTGGAAACATTTGCACAAAATACGCATAACTAAAAGAATAAGATACATACATGGATGTATTCCTGTCAACGTATGAATGAAGATGACTCATAGGGGCAAAACTTGGAATATTTAATATGAAAAAAAACAAACAAGAGTGAGGTCTGTAAATTATTAAGTGCAGATGTCATTGTTCCAATTGGCTCCAAATTATTCAGCGAATGGCCTCACACGCACGGAAATCAACAGGCAACGCTGATGATTTGGCATTCGAATATTTCATTTGACCTGGCTGTTGAACAGAGATAATCATCACGAAGTTTGAGAACCCTGGTGACTTATTCATATTCATTCGCAAAGATCATTTCCAACCGATTTCTAACACAATGGTTTCATGCAAATTTTGCATTAAACAGATTTTGAAATTCTTTATTTTACGGCAATACGTTGATATACCCTGATATTTAATTTGCAAAATTAAAACTAACTGAATTTAATCAAATATCTTAGGCCTCTTAACAGAACACCATCAAAACCTTGGAAACTTTAGCGTGAGATCGATTTATCGCTGAAATATCCAATTTAACAGGGATTGTCCGAATGACGGATTTACAGACTGTCCTGTCAAAAGAACCAGTTGAAAGGGGGAGAAAGACAAAGTAGGATTATGGTCTTTTGGTATGGCGTGTGTTATACTGTTATCAGTATGACGCCGTTGATAATAGATACCCCCCTCTAAAAAAAAAGGTCACCCCCATCAGATGGTATTTCTACGACCCACAATTCAGCGTCACCAAAATACCTTAACATTTTTTGTAGTCAACAAAATGAAGTTACAAGACACGAAAAGGGGAACTCTCGGGTGCATTCTTCTCACTTGGAATGCAACGAACGACCCATGAACTGGAGTTAGTTGATCATGCTATTCTTAAATGAACCGGAAGGAAAACACGGTTCGTGGTTTTTAAATCGTTGAATTTTGTCAACATCATCATCAACGACTCTTCGGTCGATGCGTCATGTTATCAAAACAAATCCAGAAAACGTTCCCGAAAGAGTTGTGACATGTCTGAGTCAACGGCGACGAATATATTTATGTAAAGATAAAAGAAGAGACGACGGGTGGGTTTCATTGTCTCTTCCCTCCTTCACGCGCCAGCCATAAGAATGTAGAACTAGAGTAACTTTAGGGGAGGAAGAAGATGGGGTGAGTGAGTCACGAGACGGAAGATGACAAAGCACGAAAATAAACTGGAGAAATAAAAGAAGTTCATCATCCCTTCTTATAAACTCGGCGGGAGGCAAGTGGTCGTCGTTCAAGGTGAAGATAATAAATATACACGACACCCTCCAAATATACACAATTCGTTTTCTTTGTATTTCATGTAGCTATCAAATAATAAGACACAAACCTGCGGTAAACTAAACAAACTTGCTGAATTTGCGAATATGGTGGTTGTTGACGCAAAGCTTAAAAGAAAAACATATCCGTCACGACGACTATCTTTATTTAAATGCAAACTAGAAAAAACAAACCGAGACAACCCAGGTGATAAAACGGTGTTACGTGCGTCGATAGCGTTACACACGGGCAAGATTGAGTTTCGGTGTGTTTATAAGCCCCTAAATTACAAAACGCTAAACAGCCGCTCCCGCTAAAAAATAAAAAAGTGGATAGAAAGAAAAACAAATCCACGTTAATAAATAGAGACAGGAAAACATGAACCTTTAAAATAACATTTTCACTGCAACAACAACGACGATTACTACATAGGCAGGGGGCGTCAAACGAAGAAAAAAAACAACAACAGCGAGTTTCACTCGTGATACTACAACATGACTAATGGAGCGCACCCTACTGCTTCACAGGGGACCCGAAAACCGTTTATCACGTGCTGAAAGGGGTGAGAGTGATGCCATTTCCGCAAAACGAGTGATTTTTATAGCCATTCGTTCACTGCTATAAAACAACACACATCACCCGGTTCGAATTTTATATCGAAATCATCACCCTTGGCTGTTTGTGCCATTATCGTCCTCTTTGTTTTGTTCCACTTTTTTTTTGTGTGTGTCTAAAATCCGATTATCGTGATCGAGTGAAGCCTTCAATCACGATGAAGAGAAAGAAATGAGACATCAGTTTTTATCTCTACTAAAACAAGGCCCAAGCCACTCAAGTCCATCTTTGTTCCCTTATCTTATACCTTCATTTAATCATCATCATCATAATCATCTTCCTCTTCCTGAACAAAAATTAGAAAGAAAGGTCAATTTTCTCGAGATGTTGAGAGGTTGTTTATGTTAACTTTCCATTTGGAGTGAATTTAGTTGTAAATAAATAAAATAAATAAATTATGCATTGATATGCCTAATACAGGCTACTGTGGCGCTTTAATATAAATATAAATAAAGATCAACCAATTTAGTGTTTTGTGAATACCATGTGAAAGTCTGTGTCTGTTATATTGAAACAATGACCAACTCAACAGACATTTTCACCCAGCACATCACTTTCCTTCCACAAAAAAAAAATATCGGGGTTGTTTTGGGGGATCACATCAAGGTCAATCGTAATCTATTTCGAGTCTATCTGCCTAAACACGCGTCTCATGGTGAATAATGGTGACCAGGAAAACTCAGAAGCAGATGGCCGCCGTTTGAGCAGAGAGGGGAAAAGAGAAAGATAAGAAAAACAACACAAACAAGTCCAGTCAGTCCGAATGGGCTGTTGACGAGGTGATGGTTGACGAAGACGGTGATGGAGAAAATGAACTCTGTTTTTCAGGTTTCCTAGTTAAAGTCAGTCAATAGGATTCCAAAAAAGAAAATAACGGTTGAGGAGGAAGCGAGCACTTGTTGTTGTTTACGTCCAAATCCCAGGACAAACAAACCATGTGATGATGATGAACGACGGGAAAGACCCATTCCTTGAGAATCCGTAGGAAAGAAAAACGGCGGCGGAAGAAACGAGAGTGGTCTTCTTCTTCTCGTTCATTTCACTCTCGTGGGATTGAATAATTCGGTTGCGTGGCAACCTTGCGAGCTTCGAGGGGTTTTTCCGTAGCCCTATAATAGACTTCTCTACGTCTACACTAAAACCCGATTCAGAACAACGAGAGAAATCTACTGCTTGCTTTCTTTACCCCTACCAAGTTCGATTCACTCAGTAAACTAAAATCGATTTTTTTCCCTCAAGCTCTTCGAGCTAGCGATTTTTATTCCTTACAAGTGTAGCACTTTATATCTTGACCCGAAATGATACTCAGTTGTTGTAACGTCTCCGGGAAAACGATCGTTGGGTTCATTGTTCATCAACGTGTCGCCCACAGGGTGATTCAGAATTATTTCTAACTTTCAGAGGTGATAGAGGGCCATGTAACGAGTATATTAATAAACCACAGTCCGGAAATGCTTCCGTAACGAGATACAGTGGAGTCCGGTTAATACGATCACTTTGGGACTAGTGCTTTCTGATAAATAATTACCGGCTGATAACATTAAACGATGCATATGAATCATTAAAGTGTGTTTTGGAACATACCGATTATGAATACAATAGCCGATTGATAACACTATCCGTAATTACAAATAACCGGATTTCACTGTACAACGACATTACGGAAACGGAAACGTCATATACTCAATGGTGAGTTAGTTATTTAGGTACTCAATGGTGAATGTAACCCGTTGGTTTATTTTCAGGGGGTGTAGTGATAAATATTTGGACCAATGTGTCATAAAAATTTCGTAATTTCGTTGTAGGCTACCTCGTTGTTGCGGAAGCATTTCCGGGCTATAGTTTATTATTATTGAAAGATGTTCCATGGCATGCCCTTCATCACCACTGAAAAGTTAGGAATATTTATTCTGAATCACTCTGTAGACGAGTTAGGTGTTTACCCGTGCAAGAACAAGGTGTTTACAATTTCAAACGCACGAGAAAACTTTACTTTTTTCCGGTTTCCAACCTACTTGGCAATACTAGCAAATACCCAAGGAGCTTCTTCGTCGTTCTTTTTCCCTTTTATCTCGCCGCGTTCCTTTTTATTTCTTCGTCCTTGGTGACGCTTCCGAACAAGGGCAGCGACCATTCCATTTCGCCTCGCCCTTGATCGCCATCGACCCTCTAAAATACACTTTACGGAGTGGAAGGGGTCGACGATCACAGAGAATAAACAAACAAACACATCGTGCTTTTTTCAAATAACTTTAGATTGGAATAAAACTCCGCGCTACAACCCGAATCACATTCACGACAATCACGAAACGATAAAAAAAACAACTCTCCAATAAATTATCATTTAACAATGATTGGAGGGCTCGGTGCAGTAACCGGTCAGTTCTAACTGTTGCCAAAAGGTGGTGTTCCTTTTCTCAGAACAGCTGCTTCGGACTATTTCAGCCAACTGTTTCTTAAATTTTGGTTATTGCTTACCTACCTTTGTTATTATACGTTATATCTGTGTTACTTACGTGTAAAATGCAACTGTTTGAAAATACCTTGTCTAAAATTTTAAAAATTGGAGTGACCGGTTACTGCACCAAGCCCTTCTAATCGTTCCGCTATATTCAGTGTTCGTTAATACGTAAACAATCAATCGATATATAAAAAATTGCATTTCTTTTTCTGTCGTAGGACTTTATGACTACATTCGGTTATTTGCCCTGGTCCGATGTGCACTCAGGCAATCTGCGTACCGAAGAACAACTGCAGAACGCCATCAAGTCTATGCAAAGGTTCGGTGGTATAAAAGAAACGGGTGTCATCGACAACGCCACCGTTCAACTCATGCGACGTCCCCGCTGCGGCCTGGCCGATTTCATCGGGACCTCGGAAAGAGTGCGACGTTATGCCCTACAGGGGTCCAAGTGGGACAAAACGGACCTCACCTGGAGGTAAGAATAATTTCACCTCGTGCAATCTCGTACTCATCTCCTCCTAAACGTATCGTCAACGTCGTTACTCATTCGTTACGAAGGGTTGGTGGAAAACGAACCCTTCCTCGCAGTCACCCGACAACCATCGTTTCTGTTTGTTTCAGCTTTTCTTAAAATCACTACCCATTATACATCAAACAATTTTCGACTCGAAAAATTATTTTGTGAAAGAAGCAAGCTTAATTTTTTTGCTTCCTCGGTAGCCAAACCGATGTTTAGTCGGAGTCGTTTGACATTTTCACCATCCATTGGCGTCGTCTAGCCGAAAGAGCCACCAAATCCCATTAGACGATGCAAATGGCCCATCCGAGAACTCGCAACGGGAACTGTCACGCTCCATTTGCCGCTCACCAAAGGGCACGTTCGCTTTCTCGGTCTCGAGTCCCCCCCTAGCCTAGACTCTTTCTTGCTTCAGCTGCTGATCGATCGATTTTTCTCCGAAGAGTCCAATCCAAACACGCCTGTGGTCCAATGCTTTTCACTACAAACGGGCTAAAAACTCTCGACGCCAACCCTCCAGTGACCACTAATGGCCGAACGAGACAAAATCCAAGCGTGTGGGTGGATGGTACTCGAGATAAACAAAACGCTTTTTCACCCAAATGACCTACCACCCTATTCGTAAATGGAAAAAAAAAATAGTCTTAAAGAGCGAGTTGTTGCCTCGTGCGTGATAATGGTGCTGTTTAACCCAGGAGCATCCTCCGAATGAAGCCCTGACCCTTAGAGGCCCGTGATCCTTCGATGACCTTGCCATCCGGGTGTCGTATGCGAAGGCATGGTCTTCCTTATTTTACTTGTTTTCTATGCACGGTATGTAGGCAACTACCGTGCAGTGAAAGCGACGAGGGGTTTGTAACACTGGTTCAACGAAAAGAACAATGGCTATTACTGTACTACCCCCACAGCCCCTACCGTCGTCATCTCCATGACAGTTGCAACGGTAGCCCCACAAAAGTTTGACATTCGTCAATGGTAGTTTTGCCTTTCAACAGACGCCGAAAAAAAATGGTGAGCCGGTATTAAACGTGTTACCACAGTGGCACATCATCACTCGGGTGACAATTAGTAAAAATAGTCGACCACATCGGACGAGATAAACCCATCACGTAGGTTTTGTCGATGGCTCGCCAATTACTCCCCATCAACGTCCTCTTATATCATCGTTTCTTTGTCATCATCGCCAAGGTATAAACGAAACAGATTCTTTAATGCTTTCGTACTTTTCGGCCTGTTGTTGCCAGGTGAGGAGCTTTAAGACCCATCCTCACCTTTTGGAATTTTGGGAGAAAAGTTTGGGTCGGTTGCTCGTCAACAATGTCCGTTGCTGCGACAACGTTTCCAAGGCCGAAGCACGAAGCGGCGGTTTCCTTCGAAACTTGAATCACGCTCAACTTGGGCAACGGAAACGGAAACGTCACCTTTGATATCCAACTTCAATGAATATCATCAACGTCAAGGATAGACGATTGGTGAAGAAAAGAAACTAAACTTTGACTCTTTGCGAAATGGCACGTGTTGTTGTAGCGCGTTAGCAGTTCCTCTGTTAATTTTTAAAGGTCCCAGCCTTGAAACCCAACGCTTTTACGACCAAGAATGGCTTCACATGAAAGTCCATATTTTTCTTTCAAAAGTCATCGATTAGGATACAAAAAACGCTGAGGGATCTACTATTTCTGCTGTAAACTCTCGCAGCTCAAAGAGTCAAAATGAGCTAACTTATAATATAGGTATTTTTCATCATGGTTTAATCTGAAAAAAAAAATGTGTTGTTTTGATATAAACAAGTCTTATATTTTCATCCACTTAATAAAGTAGCATTGGAGTATAATGCCATGTTTTGTTTTTAAATTGGTGACAAAACGAATTATTACAACTTTTTTCTCTCAAGCAAGGGAGGCATAATTTCAATTCTAGTTTGTAATCTGTTTCCCTCCACTCGGCCTCTTCCTGTCTCGCTGGGCTTTGTGACTTTATCTCTTGCCAACAGATGGGCAAAAAAATTCGTAAAACTATGATAAACCTGTAGTCAGGAAGCCAGTCATATCCAGAAAAGTTTCAATCGAAGGTTATTTTTATGCTTTAAAACGACACGAAGTTGCTTAACAAACTAAACTAACCACCCATAACCATTGTGCCTGAATTTGTAAAACATGAACAAAAATGCGCAACGCCAAGAAGAGTTGTTTGCTCACTGTACAAACAAAAAGTCCAGCCTGTGACACCGGCCGCCATGCTTCTTTCGCCTGTCTTCAATCTAAGATGTGTCATAAAAAAAGTCCCTCGATGGAATGACATTTACCATCACGTAAACAGAGACACGGCCGGTGGAGAACATCGATGGAATTTACGACACGAGGAGATTAAAAAAACACATGCTCGTCACGTGTTCAACATGTCACAGCCGAGATGGCAATTTTCCGAGTTTTCTAAAAACTCCATGGGGGTAGAAAAACGAGACAAGAGAAGGGAGAGAAAAAAAAAAGGGACGAAATGGAAGATGCGACCTTTCGACTTCAGCACGTGGCAGAAGGCCATGTTTTCAACAAGGTCTGTAGGGGATTCCAGTCAGGCACCCTCATCTCGGTGAAAACTCGTTTCTCCGTTTCATGCCCTCCTAAAAAAAAATTAGGTTCCTTGGGAATAACAGATCAGCTCCACATTTTATGTCTCAAATGGCACTTAAAGACGTTTCTTTTATGTGACGACGGTCTTTCTAGGCCTTGGGTAAAATCTCTTTTTATTGTTTGCTTTAACTCTTCATAGTCCTATCTCTTGTTTGGTCCGATTTCTGCGAATTCAACTGCCTTACACTAATTTATCTGTAAAACAAAATTTCCTCTATTTATCTAATCAATGGTTGTTGTAGTGTAGTAGTAGGCTGTTTGCATGATACGCGACTCCACTCGTACTTGAGATAAACAAAAATAGCTTAGGATATCTTCCCCCATCGAAACAGACCATCCATCCAGCAGGTTGAGGTTGATTGGCCATGAGCAAGAAAAGAGAACGAAAACGAGGGGGAGAAAAAAAAGAGATGACGATGCTCTCCCCCCTTCTCCCCCGCTGGCTGATGAAGGGAAACTGTTCTTAATGAGCAGTCAAGATTTCCTGCACCTAACCTTTGGGTCCGGATGTCGCCACCGGATGGATCAGGACCTCGGGATGGTGGTAAAAGCGGGGGACCCTTGCCATTCGAGGCCAATCGGGGGATCAGAGTGACAACCAACCAAGCACACCCTCGCACTACTACAACTAGTGGCTAGTCGGTCACAAACGGCCACGGGCCACAGTCGGTGGAGACTGGTGACACACACCCCATGCACACCGATTCGACATCTCACGGGCCTCGCACGATGGGCAAAGCTTTCGAGCTCTTCTGCAGCAGCCAAGTCGTCTCTACAAGCAGACCACGGTGACACTTTTCTTCACTCGTCTCGGCAACCACTGGATTTGTCATATCCTCCTGCCCATTTTCCAGTTTGCGGTAAACCGAATTTGGCACCACGTTAGTCATCCTCGTGCCAACAGTGCGATAAAAACACGCGGCCATACCCAACTGCCATGTTGGGTCAACACGGCGCGAATTCATTTCCTATTTCAGAATCAAACATTGCTTCGACTATGTTGACGTTTGCCATCGATCTAACTTTTATCCGTCTTTCACACTGCTGAGAAACCGCTAGTGTAATAGGTAACCTGTGCTTTTTCTTTTGTTAAACTCGTTGAGAGACCCCTTGCCCCCAACCTCTTGTTGTCGAAACTGGACCGACCGATGATACGTGTCGAAACATTTTCTTCGAAAACGGCTTCCTTCCAAGTTAGTCGATAGGTTTTTTTTTAGCGACTTTGCAAAGGTACGTTTTTCGTGACCCTGTTTGGGTGTTCAACGAGCGAATTGTGTGGAGAAAAGATTTGATCATTCGTCATCGAGGACTTACTGCAACGGACTCACTCAACTTGGCTGTGACGTTTCTCATCGTCACAACCTCCTTGAGTGAGTGAGGTGCAGTAGGAAGAGCAACGGATACAACACACAACAAATCACCCGAAGACTATATATCACCCCATTCGTCTTCGCCCGCAAACCATCAACTAACTCCGACGAGTGCATCACTAGTTTTAATTATAAACCGGCTATTCACCAACCTCCCAAATTAACCATTTATCACGGCATTTTTTAAAACCTTCGTCATCACCTATTTCCTACTAGCGTTCTCTAGATGCAAATTCCCTCTCGTGCTTCGCAAGGTAGTTCATCCCATACCCAACCGAACGAGCCGATCGTCAGTATAGTCACCCAGTCGGGGGAGGCATTTTAAACGAATTGAGTGCGAGGCCAAAGGGTACAAAGGGGTCCTTGACGGTCGGTCTTTCCTCCCACGCAAGCAACCACGAACAACCAACACCCTGTTATCCTCCCCAATTGGGTTCGGTTCCCAAGAGTACACATAAATATATACACACACACATAGAAGCAACAGCAAGAGAACGCCGTGTAACAATCACTTTACTATAGATCGTACGATGGGAAAGGATTGATGGTCAACTCCCCCTCCCCCCGCTACGTCTTGTGGCATGAGAACTTTCGGTCAACCATTAACTTCGTTTTGTCTTCAATCCGTGGTGGCGACAAGTTGGCTACAAGTGGAGATGGATAAGCTTCGAAAGAAAGACAACTGACAGACGACTCGGTGTAAAGTCTGGTTTTTGAACTCGGGAAAGGGAGGGGGGGATCATTACCCCTCGTCAAAGCATGAATTATGTAGGAGAGAAGCATGACGATAGACAAGTCAAACAAAAATGATAAAAATCGCTTTCAAAGAGCCTATGTTGACCTGTGTTCATTTTCAACCAACCGAGTTATAAGCTTTAAAACCCTTTCAAGGGGGAAGTGAACTATTATAAACTCAAAAGACAGCCATCTACAATTAAATTAAAAAAACAAAACAAAACATATTAATGCCAATTAACGACCGTCCCGTTCTCGAACTAATTATTTTAAGGCAGAAATGTTAGGCAGAATTAAACAGAAACGATTAAGAAACCATTAACTAGTTTTTGCGAAAGATCAACCCGCAAATAAATAACACGAAAAAATTTGTCAATCGATTGGATACCTCGAATTCAATGTAAACGATAATGAAATTCGAGTGAATAACATGTTATTATATTATATGTATATGAATAATTCAAGTGAAGGACATTATTCTGACAATTTTGCTTTTTGTTGACAATCGTCGTTCGATAGAATTTCAAATATAGTACTGTATACACTTCTTGAGAAAAAGATCAGTTTAATAAAAATGAAAGCTTTAAAGAAAAAGGTTCCTTCGTAGTAAATTAAAAAACTGGAAATTAAAATGTACAAAGCAATTTAAAAAAAAAATAAAATGAAAACATTTCGTTTTGTCATTTTAACCATTACAACCAATAGAAGGATCGAAATGTTTTTGTATGCAGGAAAGGGAAAGGAAATTAACGCACGTGAAAAAAAGTTTTACGAAGCAAAACCTTACCGAGAATGGAAAAAGTTCTAATAAATTAAGCTCTTTTCGCACCCATTAACGGATAACGGAAACCAATTTTTGCGTGGGATCTCAACTGGATGAAACTAGTAACAAGTAATTAAAAACCTGCGTTTTTCGATAACCTTTTTTACAACCACGTCATTATTGAAACAAACGCGTGAAAATATATTTTTTGGCTGAAATATGTTTTAAGTTTTTATTTGGATGGATCGGTTTCATACTCTTTAACAATGAATGGCTGCTCACGTAATGAGGTAGTACACCATCAGTCGGTAAACTAAACTATAGATGCGTTGTGGCTTAAAATGTAGTTATATCGTCAGCAAACACTTTTCGAGGCAAAACGGACCCTTCGTGTGACAAGAATTGACTGGACATTGATCCGTCTCAATTTGATACAACAAAATGTTCCACGATTCCAACCTACAGTATATTAAAATTTCAGCTTTGTAGGTCATCGTAAATCTATAAAAAAAAAAGAGGTGAACCATTTCAACCTCGGAATAAGTTAAATAAAAGAGGTTAAAAAAAAGATAAACAAACACGATACAGTTAAACTAACTACTACATCCATTGGGCCATAAAAGGTGGCGAGGATGTAAAAGCACCGCTTCCCTTCGTCATGTGTCCAGAAAAGTCGAGCAAGTAGAGCACGCCATCTCGACCTTGGCCCACGCGGGCTCGAGAGCCAACGCTTATGCCTACTAATGAATCATCACTATCTATCATTGGACTAGGGTGAGAGGACTTCCTGACGATAAAAGAAAACTTGACCCATTAATAAGCGAGCCAAATGAAAGCGGAAAGGAGGGACGATGAAAGGCATCTCGAGAGTCGAAAGACAACCTTCATTTTTATAACACCACTTTCGCTTGAAACAAGATTTTGACTCGCATGAAACATGGCAACCAGCAGCACCGGAACCTGTGGCTGGAGAAATAAAAATAAAATGGAGCCATTGGTGTGACTGCCCTTGAATCGGACCCAAATATTTTTTGTACCATTTTTTTTATTATAAATAATTTAACGAGTTGCCCTTTCAGCTCATTATTCGATAGACGCCTAAATCAACAACGCGAAAACCTACACCGCTCGTGAACGCCTCGAACTGTTTCAATCCTCCCAAGAGAAGGAAGGAGTCGAATGTCCAGTCCATTAAACTAGGCTCAAACAAAGAGCGTCGTTGTTGGCAACTTATTAGTTAGAGTAGCCAACATTTGAAACGCCAAACATAGCGGTTATTGGTTCATCGTCCTGTGCGTTTCAATATTTATATAGCAGCACGCTCACTCACAACTAAAGTACTTTCGTCTTCTTCAGCTTGCAATGCAAATCAATTCACGGCACACTGATTGTCGCTGAAAATTCTCAACGAGCCTATTATTGAACAACACTGATCGGTCTTGAATTGAAGGGCCTGGTGTAAAAGAGTAACATTTTTGTCAAAAATGACTTCCGAATGTGTTAGGTGTAATTCTACCTTCTTAATGCGTAATTTTAAGCAAAACAACGATATGCGCAAAGACATTAGTGGAAAAAGTGTGAAGTAGCCCAAAGACAGCAAGTCAAGTTCAGATCTTCAAAGTCGTTTTCCTCGAAACTGTAAAAATGTTACTTTTAAATTTTAACATATTTTTACACAAGGCCCTTCAATTGTAATCGACTCGTGAACTGGTTCAATAAGAAACTAAGTCTCGTCTAGTGTGCATAACTGAAACTACAGTAAACTTTCTTTTATCCGATACTCAGACAACCGGAACTCTCATGCAACCGGCACCCGAATAGTTTTGGAGTTAATGGAGTTTGGGGTAAAGTGTTTAAAATTTGAAGTATAGCAAGAATAATTTTATATTCAATTCAGTTTATATTTTATGTACGTATTAGGATAATAAAACTTTATACTTTTTATATTGGTTTCACTTGTAAGTGAGCGAGTTGCGAATTGAACGTATACTGTCATCTTCAGTCGTTTATGAAAATATACTGTATAGTTCAATGTACCAAAAAACGCATAAAACGAGAACCGAATAAGTTCTTCGCATAAATAAAAAAGCATTAAATTCAATGTAAAAGAAAATCGCATATATAACTAAATAAATCAAAAATGGAACTCCTCAAAACACGCATAAATTAAATATCACATTACTGAAAGATTGCATAAATCAAATTTCGCATAAATCGAAACATGCAAAATCAAAATTGGATTCTTTGCATTATGTACGTGCATAATACAGTACGCTATATCTGTAAAGAGCATGCTTAAAAAGCATTCAGATATCCAGAATAATCAGTTATCCGACAACCTCTCCGATCCCAGCGGATGAAGGGGAGTAACCGTACTATATTTTTATCTTCATTTTTTGTTCGGTTCTAACTTAAGACGCCCCTAGGAGGAGGAGAGCAAAACATTAAAGGGTGTGTTGACGAACCTTCAATAAAGTACCCGTTCAACCAAGTTTTTCCTCCTCCACCAAGAAGGAAGAAACAGAAGAAGTGCTACCACTTCTTCGTTCACGACAAGCTCCAATGTTTCAAATTACTGACTAGGTGACTAAACCAGGATTCAGGAAATGACCCAAGTTACTTTATCCTGTCAAGATAGGAATGATCGAGTAAAATGTGGATGGGGAATTCGTTTTCCTTTCTCCTGCTTGTTTATTTTTTTTTGTGCTATTTTTTGTTTCAATTTCGTCTCATACCACCTCCGTCTAAATCTAAACACGTTCACCGCCATTTTCAGTTGGAACGAATTGCCATTTTTTTTGGGTTGGTGTTGTCTACCTACACCCACCCGTCAAAAGACGAAAATAAATCTTGCGAGCAAACTGACAGAGAAAGCGACCATAGCGAATCACTCTACTCGTCACTGTAATATCCCCCTGAACTACTATTCTCTATTATTCTATTCTATTACTTCCTCCATCCTGTTGCTTTTGCGATATAATCAACAATTACGTTTTCATTGTTCTCAAAAATAGCGACAGACCTAATAGGATTAAAACCCACCACACCCATCAACGCTATACTTCATTTCAAAAAGTTTCCACTACACTAAAAAAGGATAAAATTAAACTGCGACGGAATTACCACAAATAAAAACCACTTTACTTTTCTGTTATTAAAAAATCTGCTTAAGTTGCCTGCAATCGATATACATTTGAAGAGCCTGGTGTAAAAGGGTGTTAAGTAACACTTTTTGTCAAAAAATTACCTAGAAGCATTTTCGAATGTGTTATAAGTGCATTTCTACCTTTCTAACGCATGATTTTGAGCAAAACTGCAATACGCGCAAAGAAATTGTATTTTATTTTAATGTTTTATGTGCCACAGAGACATACAAAAAACACCATGAGTGTACAAATAAAAAAAAATAGAGGAGAAAAATAAATAACAAATGAACGGCTCGGTGCAGTAACCGGTCAGCTCCAATTTGTAAAATTTCAAAGAAGGCATTTTCAAACAGTTCCATTTTTCATATTACACGTAAGTAATACAGACAAAACGTATAACGGACACAGATAGGTAAAACCAAATTTAAGAAAGAATTGGCTAAAATATTCTTACACAATATGAACTAAATTATTCTGAGAAAAAGTAACACCACCTTTCGACAAAAAAATGGATCTGACTGCACCGAGCCCTTCAAATATTGACCAAATGATAAACAAAAAAGAAAAACGGAAAATCCAATCAAAATTTTTTTTCGTTACAAACAAGATCTTTAAGAGTATGCGTACCTCCTGTTGGCTCTTTGGTGGCGATTTTTTTTGTCACCAAGTTAAGTCTATGAAGCAGTAACTAGGACTCTTCACTCCAAATGATCTGCAATTTTTTTTTTAAACAAGGATTGAACGCATACCTAACGACGATCTGTCTCTAATTATTAATAACTGTCGTGGCTGTTTAATTAAAAATTATCTAAATTGGTGAAAATAGATTATACACTCACCAACTGTATTAAAGAACTAGAAGTAGCCCCGTGCCATTCACGGGTGCTAACATCCCTCCTACCTGTATATAAAAATGTTTGGTGAACATGAATTTTAGGTCCTCAAATGGCGGCATCTAAAGCGAAAGTTCAGAAAATGGGTTTAAAGGCCGGGTTAGGTTAGAGGAAAACAAACAAAATCATGTGAAACACATTTGAAATTGATTAATCTACCCTAATCCGACCAAAAATAATTTTGTTTTATTACCAACCCAATTCCGTCTCTATGGGCATAGCTTCAATGCCGCCATTTGAGGCCATGTGAAAAATACATTTGTTACATACATGGTTACCCTCTTACACCAGGCCCTTCATTTACTTTCTCCAAAAAAAATAAATAAAATTGTCTGTTCGTGTGGACATGCGGGTGGCCAGTGTTCATTTCCGTTCGAGCAGGTTCCCATTACGTGGATGTCGTTGTTTATGATAAACACGAGTTCCTTTTCGAACTTATTCAACGGCTGATGCTTATAGCACTATAGACAGAGAAACGGTAAAAGCAGCGCAAGAAGCTGTTCTTCATCATCCGTTTCCTCTGGCATTGCAAATGGGGAAGATAAAGAAAGTTGAAAAATAAAACCGGTTCACCGCTGCCACACGCCGATATTTTGGGATGAGGATGACGACGTTCTTTCCCCCTCGTTTCCTTTCCATTTTTTTTAACCCCCCTCCAAAAAAATAATAATAGTGGGCGTAGTTATTATTATTAATCTTCATTCATTTTTCGATTCCAAAGGCAGGAAACCCAATGTCTTCCGGGAGATGTCTGATTCTTTATTTTAATGAAGAAGAAAAAAATTTTTAACAATGCCTTTAAACATCCCAACCGAATAATCAATAATAATACTATGTAACACGATTGTTGTTCCCGGGTGATGAGTGTTGTTTCCTAATTCGGTTATGCCTGGAAAAACTATGGAAAATGATTCTTTTCTCTCTCAAACTTTGGTTTTGTGAGACCAGGACATTGTCTCATTTCAATAAAAAAAAGGACAAATTTGCATCTTTTTTAAAAAATTAGGAAAAAAACATATGAACCAAAATGAAAATTATTATATAATAGAGTGATAAAAACACAGCCAGAAAGATTTAGAAGTGAGTTGCATTTACGCTTTAGCAAATCACTTTCACGAGTAAGCCTCCAAATGTAGTCTTCAAAAGTGATTTGTTATATAAGCGTGAATTTCTCAAAACAACTCACTTTTCTAAATCTTTCTGGCTACTTTTGTATCATTCTATTATATATAATAAGAACATTTCCATTTTTGTTCATATGTTTTTTCCTAATTTTATTTGAAAAAAATAATGACGCAAATTTGTCCTTTTTTTTCATTGAAACGAGACATTTAACCCAATGTCCTGGTCACAAACCCAAACTTTGGAAAGAATAATAGTCATTTTCTATAGTTTTTAGACATAACGAATTAGGATATAACACTCATTACCCCCCAAAAAATTGTTTGTTACATAGTATAATCGGTGAATGAGTGGTGGGTTATTATTATTATTTCAATAAAATCCTCATCACGGTTTAACTTTCTCTTTTATCGCAGTATTCAACATATTCCGGGAGGTCTGTCGTATAATATGGTACGCGACCAACTGACCCGAGCCTTCCGGGTTTGGAGCGAAGCGTCGCGCCTCGTCTTTCGGGAAATGGGACGAAGTTCGGAAGCGGACATCGTCGTTTCGTTTTACAACGGAACCCATCACGACGGGTACGCGTTCGATGGACCCGGGTCTGTGCTCGCCCACGCCTTCTTTCCAGGCGGGGGTCTCGGAGGTGACACCCATTTCGACGGAGAAGAGTCCTGGGACGCCACCCCAGACAGGAAAACAGACGGTACGTAACGTCGACGAGGCCTTTCCATAAAACGAAAACCCACCCACCACGAGCCCGTTTTAAAAACACCCGAAAAAAAAGTTCTTATCATTCTTTCCACTCACGCCAAACGATAGGCGCAGAGGGTTGCGTCAAGCCTGACACTCTAATACAAAAAAAAATAAAAATATTTTTAAATCAGCTCATTAGAGGTAGACGATGGTTATCGTGGGTTGTGGGCGCGCGAGACGTTGCCACCCTCGCCACGGTTTACCCGGGAAAGACAATCTTTTTTCTAAGACCATTTTACCCGTAAACTTGATTTTCATTCAACGCGTGGTGACAGTGATGACGGTCGTTTTTCATTCGTCACACGTGTGGGAGAGGTGAGACGATTTTTTTGCTATTTTCACTTCCAACTCCAAATGAGGCAAAAGCGACCGCAAAAAAAAAACCACCTTGTTTTCACCCTACACGCTTATGCCTTTAGTTGGCTACTCCAAAAAACGTATGCGATTTTAAGCTGCAGTTCGTTTGTTTTAGAAATTTGTATCTCTAACAATCATGACAAGAAAAAAATAAAAGACAACTACAACAGCGGAGTTTGTACAGGGTGATTCAGAATAACTCACGCGAAGTCTTTTCACGCTCCAGGTTCCCAGTTAATAGCTTCCTACAATGGAATACACTACTACCCTATTTTATTTATTTTATTTTAAATATGCATCCCAACAGGAATAAAAGGTAACATACCTGAAACTGCAGTAAACATACAAGACACTCATCCGTTTAATTCATCAACTTTCAATAAGAAACTTTTTACTCACATCAATTTTGGCAACTAACAACGTTGCTTTTATTGGTTGGCACATGGTGCCTTACATCTTACTCGTCTTGTGTTATGTGCTTTTGGTGCTTAAAGTGATATTAATCCTTCATTGTAAATATACAACATCTGTTTCATTGTCATACTCAATTTCCGTTTTTTGAAACCAAACATTGTATTTGATCCAATTAGGATCGTATAATAATAATAATGATCATAAAAAAAAACAACTCTTTGTCGATGATCCCAACATACGAGAAGCTCGTAAACATATGATCAAATATGGCATAACCACTTCCAAAATAATTTCTACTTAATATCATAGGAATGCAATCCCAACACCTTTAAGAAAAATTCCCTTTCTATGTACATTCGAAAAAAAAAATTGTAACTTGTTTTAAATTTAAAAAAAAAATGTTTTTAATCATATTATTCAAGGCTTTCATAATGTGCGATCTCGTTATTGTTTTTTCATCCGATAGTTACACCCGATGGAAATAAGCCAACACGTTACATTCCCATATATGGCGTCCTCATTTCCGTAATTTCGTTGTAGCTCGTTACGAAATTATTTCCGAACTATAGTTTATTAATAATAATAAAAAATGTTGATGCGTTCTATCACCTCTGAAAGTTGGGAATAGTTATCCTGAATCACCCTGTATAGCACGAAATCGACAAAAGAGCGATTTAGCGTCTTACAGAATTAACATATTTAGAATGTTTTACTATACAGTTATGACATATCATAACTGTCAAAATGATGTTTCGTAATAGAAACAGACCTCCTCGAAACCGAATCAGAATTAACCATAAAAGCCGATATCAAGAATCAGTAAAACATCTTCATTTCATTAATGAATCACGTCTGGAGAAGATCACATTTGGATCGAATTAGGTGGTTAGGAAAAAAACGTAAGCTAGCCATCCTTCTTCACGATGTAGCGTGAAAGGAAAGGGTGAAAGAGGTGAGACCCCGAACAACTTCGACAACACATCTGCACGCAAAAAAACTCCCACCACTTCCGCTTCTCTGGATGCCACATGCGCTACAACTAGCAGTTGTTCATTGGGAAATGCCGCAACTATACGTAGTCTCTCTCTCTCTCTCTCGAACTAATGTTTTTTCGAGCGTTGGCGGCCAGTAATCGATTTTTTCGAAAAAAAGAAATGAAATTATTAAAAATTCAGTTGAATCGTTTCTTTCGTCTGAACGACTCTAGACGCAATGTACAAAATATGGGAATAAAAATGTTAAAGTTGACATCGCGCTATAGCTGGTGTTAAGAGATTGAATGAATGAGGCTTTTTCACAAAACTATCGAGCAACCTAATAACATTTACTTATTTTACGTTTAAATTATAAGGGGACGCTTATTCCAAGGTTAACTCCCTTAAAAAAAAAAAACTGGAATTGCACGAACTTCATTGGCTATCTAACATTAAAAAGTTGGTGCATACAATGGATTGGCTTTGCTGCGCAACATCGATGTTGCGAGAGGAAGTTGAGTTGATTTTAAAGGCGGCTGATCATTTTACTACAGGACAGTAACGTACAAGTAAATCATGACTTGTAAAACAACTTAAAATACATCACGAGTTAAATAAACCTTGCTCACGTCAACCCGATACAAATTAACCTACCTATATAACAACAACTATACTCAAATTCTATTACGGAGCGATAGTAGTTTGACTTTTCCATTATGACACAGAGATCGAAAAACGTAAGTGAACAGTAACACCCAAAAACCATAGGTGACCCAACACAAGAGACTCTAAAAAAAAAACTAACGAAATTTTGACTCTTTTGTTTGTTTTCAGGTGTTAGCTTGTTTGCTGTAGCGGCTCACGAATTCGGACACAGTTTAGGACTGTCTCATTCAAGGGATCAATCGGCCCTGATGTACCCCTATTACCAATGGGTTGGATACGAGTATACGCTCTCTGACGATGACCGGATGGGCATTCAGCAGCTTTACGGTACACAATTGGTTTTCTGTTTTACCACGTATTTCGTCATTTCGGTCGCCATAAAAAACCAATCTCAATTCATTGAAAACTGATTAACACGCCACACACACTCTATCACTTCTAAATTCATAGTTCCCAACTATGAATTGATTCTATGTTTATAGCCGGAAAAAAAGAACTGCACTATGCAGTTATGCGCATGCAAATAATGCACGATCCTATGAGTATACTACACTGAGACGAACTTTCAATCTGCAATAATAAAATTATTTCGAAATTGTTTTAAGAGATGTAATCCGATAACCTACATTAGTTAACTTTCGCAAGTCTACGCCTTGCTTAACTAACCACCCATTTTCATCAAACCACATGAATTCGAACTACAATTGAATCACTCTAGTAGTGATTCAATTCATCTGAAGTGAATTCATCATTCAAGTAGTGGTACTATTCATCTGCACCCCATCTGTTTAGAGAGGAATACTCAAATGACACAGCACACAGTATGGAGGGTAGTAGCTAAAGTAAGGGACCAACGTGCGAGTCATGTTTTGTCTTTTGTGTCACTACACGAGGAGCGTCCGAGCAGCTGCTGACGGGCACCCAGTCACACATAGACACAATAATAAACTTAACGAGATGTCAGTACTGTCTCGTAGCGGTGATAGTCACCTTCTCCCTGGGGAAGGCCCTTTTGGAGGAAAAGGGGCAGTTTATGGACCTAGCCCTCGGTGATGAAAACTATTCATCTGCTCAACGACGTATTCGTCGACTCTCCCATAGCGTTTTAAACTAGCACCCAATTCTCGTCAATCGTTGACAAGTAGACAATTCAACGAGGCATTTCCTGTCATTTGTCCCCAGTGCGCGTGCTCCGTTTCTTTTCCGAGCTCATCGATCGACTGACCAATCGGCCTTCGTTAATGCCTCTGCACTTCAAAGTCGCAAATAATGAAGTCCTTGACCAGTTTAAATGGAACCAATATCGGCACCCATTTAAGCCAGTAACTCGTACGTGTAATTTATCGAGACCAGAAAAAAATATGGGAAACCAAGGAACAACCTACTTGGTCAGGGAATTGGAATTCAATTAACGAAAAGCAGTACTACAACGATAAAAAGAACCAACTTGTTATTCGGTATCAACCTGTTGAGAAAAACCTCATAATCATTTTACACAAGAAACCTAGGATAACATGATGGACAACTATCCATCGTAATAATATCCAGAATAATCGGTATCACAAAAACTAATATCCAGAATAATCGGTATCACAAAAAAAAACCAATTTCTCGAGGACCAAGATTATATTTTCGGAAATCGATGAACTAAAATGTGAATCACAGCATTCATGTACATGATGACTCATCTCCCAATTTCTTATTAGCAAAACTCCTCCAGTTACAACGCAATCTTCAGATGATTCTCAGGGTTTAACTTTGGCATAAAGATGACTCAGAATGACTACTTTCTTTTTTTTATCAAATGGGAGCCAAGAATCGTTAAGTAGCAATGAAAATTAACCAGTAACAAACGACCTATCAAAGTCATTCTTTGCAACAAGCATTAATGGCTTTTCCGATCCATAAGTCAACAGAGTACAATAAAGACTCATCCCATCATCACCTCTTTAAAAAAACAAAAGAGAGGAAACTAAATGGTAAATGCCCAGTTATATTGATCGTAGTGCTCACCAGTAATATAATCGCTCCAACTTTAAAGTGGAAATTAAAAATGCATTCCAGTACTGTGTAAAAATGTGATCAAAGTTTCATCTTGCCAACTGAGTAACAACCCCCTAGATGGGTTCCTTTGTTCGCCTCAAAATTCGTTTAGATTGTCTATTCAAATATTAAACAACAGTTTCAATAAAACATCCAAACAGGACACCGTTGCAGTCTTTCTAACTAGTAGTTCTCCCTTGTTCTATTTCATCAACGCATATTGCTGTTCCCAGCACGGATCACTTGCAAACAAACAGTTCAATATTATAATATAGAAGAAGCAAATACACGGTTAATGTCAAAAAAAATGTGTCCATTTAAATTTATATGAGATCAGAGTTGTTTTAATTAGCAGTTTTAATTAGTTAACCTTTGGTTATGGTTTTTTTAATTATCAATTTAATTAGTTTACCCTTGGGTATGGGCCATCTTAATTTCTGTAAGGTTAAGAAAATATATATATTTTGAATTTGTCAATTATTTTGATAATAACTCAGAATAGTTTGACTTATACATCCTTACAGTGATTAAGATGGACCATACCCAAAGGTCAATTAATTAAACTGCTAAAGATGACATAGAAATAATCGCTTCAGTCCAACCATGTATTCTTCTCAAAAAGCCAAAGATGTGCGATGGCTAGTGTCATAATGTCTCTGTAACAAACTATGCGATGGAAATTTCAGGAACGCCCCCTCGTCAATAAACACAGGCTACAGAAAAGTTGGTTTTCTATTGTCCAACTTTTATGTCGCCCACGCTCATTGGCGAGGGGACGTTCCTAACATTTTTCTGTCTCCTCTATTTCGATCGCATACTTTGCTAAGCACCAAACAGTGCACACAAGGAATTAAACTTCTAACAAGGTTAATAGCAAGTTTCCTACCATTAAAACACTAGTTGGTTGGCTTTTCCCTCAGTCACTGTTGAAAAATGTTGGCGTGAACCTCATTCCTTGTTAGGTTAGTTAGAAGCGTGAATTCTAAATTTTGCCTCTGACCGAAATTGTCTTCCAGATGTTTTCCAATCTGAAACAGAAACAAGTAATTTTTAAATAAACTTTATGTTTTTTTGGTAGAGTCTTTCGTAGTTAAGTTTATCTTTGGATGAATTTGTTTTAAACTCTCAAGAATGAGCATGTACTCAGTTGAACTATACGTACCTACTAAATTATAGCTTCATGATATGTACAGGGGGGGTTGGGGTTAACCACCTTTATACGAAGAAATATTTTTGAAAGTGCTGCAGTACCTACTGTAGTGTTTCAAGTACGGTACACTAAAGTGTAGTTTAGTATGTGATTTACAGTCATAGTGTATGCTTTTGAGAAAATGTTCTTTTTGTCACCCTCCCCTCCTTTTGAACATTTTGCACAAGGGAAGGGCCTGTGTATGTAGGAATGTTAATTTACGACAATGGGAAACAAAGATGTAGCTCACATCATCAGCAACACTTTACATGAAAAAAAAAAACGACTTTTTACGTGCCAATAGCTCGGAATTGACACGACATTGATCCTTGATAAAAATCAATAATCACGCATGACTAATCTGTACACCAAATTAAAAAACACGTTTAAATTTTGAGATTCTTTACTCCCGAAGCTGAAAAGGAAGCAAAACATATATTGAATTTTGTTCAATTTCTGCAGGCGCTAAATACGAAACTTCCTGGGCCACTCTTCCCAACATTTTCACCCGACCACCTGTCACTCGTCCACCCAAAAAAGAAGTCACACCAAGAACAAGGCCTGCACACGTGCCTCCACCAACACGTGCCTCCCCCACCGCCGTTATCCCCGGAAAGCCGTCCACTTGTGACACTACCTACGATGCCATTTCTGTTATTCGCGGTGAAGTTTTCATCTTCAAAGAAAAGGTGACTTAAATTGACCAATATTGGTTGATCGTTGTAAACATCCACTGCATAACATGTAACCCAAAACGATTTATTTTTTTTTGCAATCAGTACTTTTGGAGGTTAAACGACCGTGGACTAATGCAAAACTATCCCGTGGAAATTAACCGATTTTGGTTCAACTTACCACCCGACATCAAGCATGTTGATGCTGCCTACGAAAGACCCAAGGACACAAGAATAGTGTTTTTCGTTGGTAAGAGAATGTCATCTTGCTTGACCTCATCAATCGATACCATTTGAAAATATACATTTATCAACAGCAGTGTTTATTGCTTTGCTAACTTTTTTTATAGGAAACAAATACTGGATGTTCGACGCCAATCATGCACTTCCAGGCTACCCAAGGCCATTAAAAGATTTGGGACTACCTGAAGATTTAAAGAAAATCGATGCTGCCATGGTGTGGGGCCACAATGGCAAAACCTATTTCTTTAGTGGTAATAAGTATTGGCGATATGACGAAAGTGATGGAAGAGTGGAATTGGATTATCCACGCAACATGAACATGTGGCAAGGAGTTCCCTCAAATATCGATGCCGCTTTCCAGTGGACCGATGGTTAGTAACGTAACCATAGTACGATATAAGAACCAAGTCCAATTTACCACTAACAAACCATATATATATGCCTTCATTAAGAGCAAAATCGAAAGGCGTGGTGTAAAAAAGGTGTTGAGTGAAATGTTTTCTCAAATTTGTCCTAAAAGCATTTTCGAACATGCTAGGTGCAATTGAGGAGTTGGGTGGAATAATGGCGTAACTCAAAAAACAACTTCTGGCACCTTCGAATATAAAATTCCTGTCAACTGTCTATTTATAGAAGGGAGATGAACAAATTTTGCAAAAAAAAAAATCTGTTAACTTTAGTTGGCAGGCCTCAAGTTATGGGCTAATTTAAAAATTCAACTCTGCCATTATTCCACATATCGTGCTAATTTATAAATGCATTTAGTCCGTTTTTCCAAAGATCAGTATTTTTTCCATTGTTTTGGAAGTGAAGCGACAAAAAAAAAAAGAATCACAAAAATTTCAGATATATTTACAAAACTTGCGTTCCATAGTCTTGCTCCAAAAAGTTTGAAAGTGCAAATTATAGGCAACCCATTGTCATTATGCTATAGACTGGTCTAAAACGATGCATTTTAAGGATTAACGATCTGAGTGGGTTGACGCAGTTTGTCCACCTAACGCCACAATTGTACCTTCCTAATGCATAAGTTTGAGCAAAACAACAATAAATAGGTGCAAAGATGTTAGTGCAAGAAGTGTGAAGTAGCCCGTAAGACAATAATGCAAGTTACACCTTCAAACGAGGTTTCCTTGAAATTGTAACAATGTTACTTAACACCCTTTTACACCGGGCTCAATCGTTAGTCAATGTCTAATTTGTATTTTCCTTTCATGGAAATCTTCAGGTAAAACGTATTTCTTCAAAGGAAAAAGGTTTTGGAAGTTCAATGATATGAAAATGAAGACGGAAAACAAATTTCCTTTGGCATCCGCACCGTTCTGGATGCATTGTCCCGGGTCATCCAAACAACCCGAACCTGACGGTGGTTCAGAAGGAATACCTGTAGGTGGTGATGAAGATGAGAGTGATGAAACGAATTCTAGCATTAACCTCCACGTTCGGAGGTCACCGATATGGACATTGTGCAGTGTTGTGATAGCTTTTCTGTTGACTCGATGACAAAAGTGATTCTAACGAATCTTGGCCAACACTTAGCAACAAACAAACAAAAAATGACTTGTGAAGAAAACCTTTTAATCAACTCTTAAACGTCTAGCATCAAAAGATACAATTAATTATTATTATTATTTTTTGGTGAAATACCTCAAACCTTTGCGTGCAAAGCACCAAAGTTTGAAAAGTGTTGAACGATACCAAATCCAAAGGATGCTGGTGATTTATCGCGGGAAAGAAAAAACCTTTCGATACTAAAGAAAACCTTGACAATTTCTATGCAACACTATCGAACAAAAAATGGTTGTTTCAATGTGACGGCAGAAGACATTTTGTGTTGATGCCGATTTTACAGACTTTGGTGATTTTAAGACTATTTTTTTTAAAAAAAAAATGTATTTTACATCCACCAGTGTTTTAACACCCTGTCACAAAGTTCAGTTATTATTTGATCCTTCGAGTCCCTTTTTTCGATCAGGTTTTCAAACCTAATCGTCACACGAAGACTTCCAAGCTATCGAATTTACAATGTTATTTCTCAACTCTTGTGAACCAAACGAACAAACCGTGCCTCATTACTGCCAGTAACAATTTCAGTATGTTGTCTACAACGAGTATTTTCTCACTACCAAGATACTGCGAACGAATACGGAAATTTCCATAAATCACACCTGCCTTAAAATACCTTTCGTATACTCATAGAAATATACAGAAATAATGGCTGGCCCATTTTTAAACAAATGGTATACTCACACTTAAAAAAAAGAAAAATATCATCATGTAACAAACAGTAAGTCTATTTATTAGTAAATCAAAAAATTATGCTTGAACTTAACTGCAATTATGGAACCTGCAAGTTCTGGCAGTTTTTTAAAAAACCATTTTATGCTCCAAATCTAGAAACAAAAATACCTTTGTGATTTATTTTCTTATCGTGATTGTGAACAGGGCCTGTACATAGAACATATTTCTTTTTTTATATTTTGGAATTTATATATATTGCTTTTTTACCAGTGAAATTTAAATCATTCTACTTGTCCAGTGCTTTCTGATGTCAACTTTGTAGAATAAATTCTTGAAATAACTAAATGCTTAGTTCCTGCTCTCAACACAAAAGTTGAAAGATAGCAACGCACCACTTCAAATTGGATCGACCCCAACAACAACAAATCAATAATAATAAATAATAGTTTAATGGTGAAAAACAAAACAAAACAAAACCAGTTGAATGCACTTATCAGAGACGTATCCAAATAAACCCAAGCAATGGAAAATATTTTCTTTTCCACCATAACCTGGAATCGGAACCAGGTTCTCTTGAATACTGTTCCACATTTACAATACCGTGTAAATATTTTGCTTTGGTTTATTTTGAAGATGTGCCGTATTTTCATGAATACAAGACGCGTCTTATACAAGATTTTACGCAGCACTCCCTAGCTGCATCTTATATAAATTATAATAAACGATTAGGTACCATATAAATTATAATAAACAATTAGGTACAATAAAACAATCTATTATTCACTATATTACCAGTACTGGTAGAATCTTCATATATATATATATATATATATATATTTCTCTTAGGTATGCACCACGTTCTAAATCCACGCAGGTTTACTATAGCAAACTGTGTAAACAAGGATATCCACAGGAAGCATAAGACACACCGCCTAGGGCAGCGTTCACATACACCGCCAGTAGGTGGTGTATGTTATGCTGCCAGGGCAATCATCTAGTATAAACAGATTATATGAATTGAGTGTTATTTGGGGTCTTCAGTATCCTCCAGTGTCTTTATTACAAAACACATTACATTAGAGGCAATAACAGCTTATGTTTTATTGTTCGGCAAGCTGTTCTTGAATGTATCTCATGTGTGCGTCTTATAATCGAGTGGGGCCTACATTATTCATTTTTCACTCAAGCCCCTAAAAGTTGCATCTTATATTCGGGTGCGTCTTAAAAATTACAGTATATTCTATAAATGCTGACATTCCACCTTGGGTTAGTAAAATAAAATTTTCATGGTTGATAAAAATACTTACTATAATTTGCTGTAATCGTGAATGAGCTGTGCCAGTGTTGTAAAAGCATCCGTCATTTCATCCTCTCCAAGCCCATAGTGAGCGTATTGGTGAAGAAAAGCTTTTTTGTAAAACATGGGCCACGCTTTATCTCTCAGCGATTCAAGAAGGTGCAATGGAGCCTGGTTATTGCTGAGAAGTGCACAAGATCGTTCGCCATGCACGAATGGGCGTTTCTGGCAACATCTCTGTTAAAGAAACATTTAAAAGCCGTTAACAGTTGAAAATTAACTGTTTCACCGTTACAACACCATGAAATGAAGCTCACCATCATATTATATTCGACTGGAAGCCATGAAGGATAGATGATATGCTTTTGGAATTCGGCAATATCTAAGCATTCACAATCGAGCCCTCTCGAGATGAGCAGGTTAGCGACAGCTCGAAACGATGATCGACAAGACTGTGGATCAGATGAAGTGTTACTTTTTTGGGTTATTGCTAAATTAGAAAAAAATATTTTAAATTACATATTAAGAACAGTCTCTTTCAATATCAAAACCAATTTTATTTTTACCAATTGTTTCTTTCATAACAGATTTGTAGAGTTGCTTCGAAATACCAGGCCAGGTATAGTGTTCAAAATGTTGAACATTGAGTGCAGTATGTGGAACATTTGTCACGGTCAACAACTTGTATGCAGGATGACTACACAAATGTTCTAAAATAGAACCTACAAAGATGAAAACATTTGAAGTCAGGTATTGCTTTCAATACGTTAATGCAATACGTTAATAAGTTAATGTACGACAGTGCAAAAAAATAAATAAATAAAATGGCAAAGAATGAATAACTACTGAAACCATTTGTAACTACCTAAAGATAGTGAAAAACCATTTGCTTTGAAAGCAGGACAAAATATGCTAGCCACTTTTGATGCAATGACGTTGTTTAAGTCACTCATGGAAATGTGATCAATAGATAACAAGTCTGAACATATCTGATGAATGCCATCATTGGACATTACTAAAAAAAATAAACAATTAAAACAAAATTTATTTTAAGAAAACGACACATTTTCAACTAGCGTATAAGCAATATCATTATCATATTTACCTAAACATGCATCTGTGCATTGAAGCAGGTGATGCAATGCTAGAAGAGAATTGTAATTTTGAACCACAACTTCGCCAGTGGAATATGGCCAAACGAGCTGAAAAAATTAATTTGATGTATGTTATATTGATGAAATGTTATCATTAAAATGCACTTTTCAAGCTCCAAGCAAGTTTTGAATTCAAAACTTGCCTTGTTGAAAATAAACTTTCGAGGAAACTCATCTCGAACCAGTCGAGTGACAAAGCTTCCCATGCCGGATCCAGTTCCACCAGCTATACTCATGGGTATTATGACTCCTTCTAACGTATCGCATTTTTCAAATTCGGTGTGGATTTTTTCCAGGATCGCTTCAGAGTAGACTGGACCCAAGTTCAAATAACCATTAGCCCAATTGTTTCCGGAACCTTTTTTATGTACGACCGAACAGTTCGCTGGATAGGACCAGTACAAAGATTTGGAAGATTCCTTCAATTCGTGCTGAATTACCTGGAGTACAAATTAATAGCAGTTGGATCCTGGAGTTGCGACAAGGTCAAGAGAGATCAAACCATACTTTTTGCTCCATGTCAATCATAACTGCTCTTGCTTTCCATAAACGCGTGGAAGCTTTCTTGTCACTCCTGCAGAAAAACTGCTGCAACATGCGATCTCGGTATTCTTGATTTTCTTTCACCGAAACAGTTCGGCTTGCCACCTTCATGAAAAACAAAATTATTTTGTTTTAGTCTGCCTCATTCGATCGATGTAATCTAGAGCGAGCAAATTACTAACTGGGTCGTTTATATCCACCATAAAAGTATCGAACATTTGTCTTCCAACTTGATTGCCACATTGTCCAATTTGAAGTGTCACAATCGCCATGGCAACAGGTTGATGAAATGGGATGTTATGATTTGAGCAAGAACCTGTCAAATGCAACATAATTTCATCAGCAATAAATAATAGTAGGGTATATGTTTGGAATGTAATTATTTTTTAAGTATTACTGGTATTGAAAAGTTATTAATTTAATCGTTCAACTGTCATATACCTCACATGACCAAGACAAACGAGGCGAGGAATCATATTATGAAATATCAGATGAATACTTGTACACGATAAAACATTCAGAATTCAACTTTACCATTCAGCATTCACGAATGACAGAAGTGTCATTTTTAAAAGCACAGAACTTGTCATTTTATAACTTCAACAGCCATTTTTAAATACCACCGCGCACATGGCACAATTATCAATTTTGACCAATAGACGGCAGCAGCAATAAGATCCACTACTCCACAACACTATAAAGGGTACTTTCCGGTTATAGCGAGGCCCGTTTGATGTTGTTATTTGCTTGTACTTGGTTATTTTGCAGGTTAGGTTAGGAAAACAAAACAAAATCATAAATTTAATACGTTTCTTTGTTTTTCCTAACCTACTTGCGAAATAAACCCATAACCAAGTAAACAAACCCATAAGAAAATAGCATCAGACGGGCCTCGCTAGAACCGGAAAGTACCCTATAAAGAGTATGCATTTTTAATGTACTGGTACTTGTTTGGCCTAACCTAACCGACAGATTACTGGCCTAACCCAGAAATCTGTCATCATAACCCAAAGTGCACGTTTACCACAATAATCAAAGTGTACCAAACAGTGATCGATCAAACACTCCGCCTTCGAGTTGCAGCGCCATAGGTGGCTTTTGGCCGCATAACCCACAAGTACCGTTAAAAATAACGAAAGAAGCAATTAACAACACGTCGAGTGATATAAATTGCTGTGTCACTAACGCCACTGGTGGCAATCCCGGGTAAAGGAAAAGTACCTTGAATTTAATTATACACACGAAATTACGAAATTGTTCACAGAAAAATGATACGGAACTTTGACGGAAACAAGAGGAAGCAAGAAAATCATGTGTGCATAGGTGTAGTAGCAATACCGAGAAATCGTCTGTGAAGTTAAAGTTTTCAAAGGATATTGGTTAAGAAGTTCAAAAGAAACCTGCAAACAATCTTCAAAAAGTATTTTGCACTGCTTTTAGGCTACATAATGATTTACAAACTAGCTTTTTGTCTTTTGTTGCTTCTTGTTGAACATTCTTCATGGGTAAGTACCAATGAATGATTTACCGAACATTGTAAAAAGCAGTAGATTACTTTTACTTGTGTAAAACCACCTGTTTGTCTCTCTTTGGGTAGATGGTCCAGGGCCAAGTTTGCAAAACTAATTCGGACTGTACTGATGGGTGTTGCAAGCCCTTGCACTTTGCAGTTTCCAGCATTCGAAAACTTCCCAATGGAACCATCATACCCGAAATGTTGCAAATGTGTTATCGTTATTCGGGTGTGGGAACCATTTGTAGACCCTATTCCGTGAGCGCGTGTGGATGTCGACCCGGTCTAGAATGTGTGCTCACAACTAACCCTGTTTTGCGTAGACACCATCTCAGCTTTTGCAGCCATTGAGCCCACTAAACTTGGAGTGATTGGACCTACGTCTAGAAACTACATGCAAAACATTTTGCAAGACATTTGAAAAGAACGTTGGTACAGCAGTGTAAGTGTGGAACATCTTCCATGGTTCCCTAAACACCCTTCTAGAAAAACAATGTATTTTCTGATATAAATGAATTTCTATTTCCATCTGTCTGTGTATCTGTTCGGGCATTCATAAATGCAAAAATGGCCTAATTTTCACGAAACTTGGTTAAGTATTAAGGTATATCCATCCAAAATAAAAAAACCAAACAAACAAACAGAGAACGCTATACCGAAAACTTTACATCCGAAATTGGTACGATGACAAATGGCTTAGAACACTCATCCTTCGT
>JAQIWH010001090.1:0-35864 GCA_034695005.1 Cryptops parisi | reverse complement strand
TGCTGGCGCTTTTTACGCTTAGTTATAAGAGTTGTTGACAATTTTGACTGCAAATGCTCTATTTGAGGTGAGTGACATTTCAAACGTACAGTATAGTTTTATTTATTTGCTATATATTTTATTTTTATTTTTAGCTTAATCTTCAATGTTGTACGTTGTAATTGTTTTTTTTGATATTTACTGGGGGTAAGGGGGTAAGTAATTAACTTTTGTGTTAACAATGGGAAAATTAAATTGATATAACATCTTCTTGACAATATTTTCTCTTCACAGGGGAGGATACTCATCTAGCTGTCGAAATTGTCCGATTTGTTCTATGCTGATACATCAACTTAATGGTAGGTGGTTTAAATGTAAGCCTATGGTTGTCTATAGTTTTTATGAAACTGGTTTATACTATTATAGACTCTTTTGTTTTTGTTACTAAATTTCAATGCTAACACTTTTGACTTTTATTTTATTTTACAGGGGGATAACCCAGTCATCCAGATATCGATATTTTAGTTTTAAGAACTTATAGTTTTTTATTAATTTTTAACTTAAATTTTTGATTTACTAAGTGCTATATTTAAAAATGATGTAAGATTAATTTTTCTTTTTTATTAATTTTAAATTTTGCCCAGTTTAGATTGGGTTTGTTTCTCGCAAAGAGGTCAGTTGTGGTTGTGTGCATTGCTGGTGACTCATTGGTCACTTTTAACTATATTTAACTTTATTTAATCATTTTAACTTTTAAAAAAACTCCATTAACTGAATACTATACAAATGTACAATGAGTTTTTAATTTTTGACTTAATTTACCTTTTGATTTAATTTAACTTTGAACAATCCCCTTTGAGCTCAGTTTGGAACCCTTGGATTTGCTGTTTATTTCATCTGGTTTTCTCTCTTTATAAAATTAACGATTATAATTCCCTATATGAAATACCCCCATTATACTAGGATGCGCATCCTTCCCCTTCCCTAAATGAATGAATGAATGAAGATGAAAATTTACATTACAATTTCGCGACAACACTTGGGTACACATATGTTCATTAATAACTATGTATAAATTTAACTTATGAACACTTTCACACACACATGGGAATAGAGGTGAAATAAATGCAAATTACCTAGCTGAAAAACTGAGTGGTAGTATTTTCAATTGTATTTTTAATTTTTCATGTAAATGTAATTTTAAACGTTTAAAATTAATTTTTTTTATTGTCAATTCACTTCGAATACAATGTTTTAAGAATTTTACACTGAAAGTCAACTTTGTGATGTTTGTCTGCAATTTTTAATAGCATGCCTATGTTACAACTCCTTTTATGTTAAGACTATTTAAAATGCTGATTGCTTAGTATTGCTGCTGCTTAATAGTTAACTCTTACTAAATGCTTAGTGCTTAACGCTTTTACACTTAGTTATAAGATTTGTTGAGTTTTGCCTGAAAAATGCTCTATTTGAGGTGAGTGGCACTTTTCCAACATAATTATAGTAAATGTTTTATTCGCGCTTTCGTAAGTTGAATTTAACTAAACATGTTTTCAAAATTGTAATTTATCTCCATTCTTTTTATAAGTGAACATCGGATGTGTTGACGTGCCATTATGGATAAAGTAGCAAGACATAGTATCTCCTTAACCTTGTTATTAACCGGAACGAGGCTTCATCTGGACTTCCCACTAAAGGAGCTGTGTCTCGGCGACACCTTTCAAATCAAAATGTAAGTTTGAAATGTTTATTTATATTTCTTATTAAAAGTTTAAACTTAATGAAATACAGTATGTGAAAAACAATTTTAACTAAAGGTAACAAATGAATCTTGTATTTGAGATGAGATAAATATTAAGACAGTCATAATTTTAAATATTGTGACTATAGTATATAGTCTTATTAGTTTATTTATCTAATCAATGGCGTTACTGGGGAGAGTGTGAACTGCACTGGGTGACACCATCGGAGGTGGTGACACTAAAATGACTTGTTTGTGCAGTGTTTTCAGCAGAATTTATTGATTACATAGAAATACCCTGTTATTTAGTTAAATTACAACCATACATAATTGGTAGGTTCAACTTAAAAATGTGCTGGATCGATTCAATGGACCGTATCAATATATTTTGCTACAAGGCTAAAATTCTTATGCCGCAAAATTTTATTTTTGCGCGGTGTTAAGCTGGAAAGCCTTCAAAAGCTGCAGCAATGCGCGGTGTTCGGCAGGAAAGCAGAATGTCACCAAAGAAAGTTGCAAGTTAACTTGGTGTCGCCAAAAATATGGTTACACCTGCTTTTTTGAACTTTCAAGAATTTAAAAAAAAAATCACAAGTTGCCACACTGGGTGACACCAACCCTAGTAACTAATTTAGTTTATTTTTTGTCAGGTACCCAACCAACTTCATCTCCGATTGCATGCATTGACAAAAACAACTTGAGGGACCAAACATCGAATGAAGTTTAGTGCTTGTCAACACCAATGCCACGAGGGATCGTCATCATAACTGAATATTCACTAAATTTATTTAATTTTGTAAAGACTGCAGTTTTCCCAATGTCAACTCTAGTATTAACGATTTTTTCAAGTTTGTCATTTTTATTTCATTGGATTTAAAAAATTGTTACTTGCTGGTTTTTATTGCATAAACTTGGGTTAAATGGTTATTCAAATCAATTTCCCTATTTTTTTTGATAAATGTAATTTTAAACTGGTTTTTCAGTCAATTTTATTGTCTTATCCAAATTTTCATTGGCAACTTGTTCAGCTTTTGTGTGCTTGTGATTGCTTTTGAATGTGACATGAATGATGTGTGTGATTCTGTTGATGGAATGTGTGACATGAATAGTTTTTAAGATTAGGTTTTAAATGCGCATTTTGAGATAAGTAACTAGTCTACTAACAGCACTAAACTGCGTAATACAGGCTTAATACACTAGTTTTAAGTAGATTAAGGAATGTTGTCTCGAGTTGTCAAAGAAAACACCCCCTCAAATTTTTTGTTAATTAGTATAAATCATTTCAATTTTATATTTTAATTCTAAGTTAAATAATTCCACTATATAAGAAAACGTTTTCAGTGTTTATTAAGAAATTCACTATGCATTTATTTCTATTTCAAAACTATTTTAAAATATTTTGGGAGAATTTGTGGTCTATAGATTAACTTATTTCATTGTATTAACTTGAAAATTATGGAATGTAGTAAACTTGTGATTATGGAAATACAATACATTATTTCATTCATAGAATTATAAACTTGTGGCTTAAATCATTTATCATTTCAGGGAACATAATCTCTCCTCTTGTGTATATATTATACACCTGTATATCGGTATTATATTCGGTAGGCCTACTAAGTTTCAAATAAGTTGCTTGGGGAAATAAGTATATGTATATACTCGTGTAAAAATCTAATTTTAGACCAGGTTTTAATTTATAGGATCTACTTAAACTACTATCAAGGGCCTGAAATTTAGTTTTGTAAGAATCCAACTATTAAATTACATCTTAATTTGTCATGTGTTTAAAGGGATGACTTAATTAAGATACTAATTAAATGATTAACACCTTTGTATGATTAATAACTAGCAGTTGATGTGCTCTTTTTCGAAACTACACGCATTGCTACAGCATCTTGGCACGTGAGATTGACTATTTGCTAAAAATACAAATCTATTTGTATAACGCTATGGTTAATATGGCAATTTAAAAAATGTATAAAATATTGTTACTGTACTGTAACTTGCTTGAAACTAAAGTAGTTATGGTAAAGCAACTTTTGAACCATCCAAAATGTATAATAGTATTGTTTGAAGTTACTGTACTACAGTATATAGAATTATTTTTTGTAGGAAAATTTTGTTTTGTAGGACAACAAAATTTTAAAAATTGCACGAACTTTGTTGGTTAACTAGTAATTACTGAACTAGGAAGTTTTAATTAAAAAATTGATTTGAAGAAAAAAAATATTTTACATAAAAAAAAATTTAAATGCGTTTCAAAGTTGACATTTTAAGTCTTGTTACAAGGAGGTGTTTATAGGTTGAACTTTTATTAAAGGTAATGATTAGTTATTAGGCGTTTACTAATGATTCGGATTATAATTGGCTACAGGAAAGATTTTTGGTGAAAAAAAAAAAATTTAATCATTGAAATTAGTTTTTAAAACCATACTGTAATACAATATTTTTAAGTAAATCATAGTCCATAATTTTAGATTATTGATAAAAGAGATTTTAATAATATTTTTCAAAGGTGTCTTTTGGAGAGTAAGGTAATAAAAATAGGTTAAAATCCAATTCATTTTAATTGTTGTTTTATTTTTTTAATCTAACCTGGTATCTATACAGTATACTCAATCCAGAAACTTTTTTTTTAAACTTCCAAAAATTACATTCTTACTGGTCATCAAAAGGTGAAAAGAAACCAATGAAAATGTTCTACTTTAAACAAATTATTCGAGGTTAAACCTGATTAACGACTTAAAAATTGTTTTGAATTTTTAACATTTTATTTGCCTTGAATCCACTGAATTAAATTCAAGTTGTTATTATTAAACTTAATTCATGCTAACTAGATAAACACGATTATCTGGTATTAACGCACAACTATGTAATTACAGATCATGAAAATAGTTTTTGATATCTAACTAAAAATTTTTTAGTTAAGAGATATAGAACAAATCATTAACTAGAAATTTCTCTGTAGATATAAGTTTGACAGGTACAATAGCTCGATTGTTTATTAGAAAATAAGGACAAGGAGGTTGTCCAATAATTCCAAACATGCTTCAACGTAAATTATGTTTCATATAGTGATCTGTAATCATATACAGTCATGTGCAAAAGTTAACTAACAGCATAGTGTATATTTTGTATTTGATTTACGTATCATAACACAGGTCATGACTCTATTCCTCCCCATTCCCTTCAAAACAATAAACTACTTGATAAATATGACCCGACGCAAAATTATTTGATGAAATTCGGAAAATATTTTTACGACTTTTTTTAAATAGTTTTGTATAACAATGTATTATTAATTTTATTAAAAAAAAACAAACAATATTTTTCAAAAGACCACTTCGATTTGCGTTGTTTTTAAAAGATTTTTCTGGCAAAACTGAATGTAACGATCAAAGAAGGAATAAAATACGATAATTTTTTGTCAAACAACGCTGAATAAGGAACCAAGTGCCCCGAAACCTGTATTTACATTTTTTATTTATAAAAATCAGAAAATGCAAATAAACCCAAAAAAAATGTAAATTTTTTTGCTAATAAAATTACACATCCTTTATTTTCATTCAACATGGCTTGTATTACAAAAACCATAAATATAAAACAAATATTTTTTATTAAAAACAAAATCATTTAATGATAATTAAACAAATACATTGATGATAACATTTTTAAATTTGAATTTAAATTATTTGAATTGAGTTAAATTTAAATAATTTTTTCAATGAAAAAATTCTAAATTGCGCGCATTGCAGAGAACGGCCATCTAGCAACTAATTAGTGAACTACAGGAGTAAAAGAATCCAATGGCGGTTAGTTTAACAAGGCGAGTTTCTTCTTGTGATGATTCTTCTGACTTAAATTTTTTCGCCCAGTTGAAGTAAGTTTTGATTGTTATTGTTCACAGTTTTGTATAGTTATACAGCAGGCATGCATACAGTATTACGTATATATTCGCTATCATGGTGACAAAAATAAAATCGAGTTTCTCTTTATAATAGTAGATTACATTGTGTTTATATATTTTGTATTTATTGTAAACAATCCAACGGGATCAAGATAAAACAAAATGAGAAAAAACAAAAAGAAAACAAGACACAAAAAATGACACAAAATACAAAATTTTCCTTTTTTTTTTTTCGCCAATGCTTTCAATTAATATAAGATAATCATTTTGTGTTGTCCGTCACATTAGCTTCGCATTTTTTTTATGCGACACAAAAAGCTTAGACATTAAAAAAGTTATAGCTGCTTAACGACACATTTATGTTTTTTGACATATGAACCAAAATTGTTTTTACTAAACTTTTAATGGTCTAATTTAGGTTCATCTGTAATCTGCACCACGGTTTTTCAAGTGGAAGAAATTGGACGATATTCAAGAAAACATTGATTCGACGTCGTATAACTTGATTCAAGAAAAGGACGCGAATGTCTACCTTTGTCATTCAAAATGTTTTCAACGGTCCATGTCAATAGCTGTTTAAGGTAAGAACTGAATTTTCTAAAGGTCGTTTTCCGCTACACATTTGAGTACCGGTATCTTCATTAAATAAATGGATGGTAGATGGATTTATGAGTTATTCTAAACAACGAATAATCACGTAGTAAGAAATTTCGGATGAAACTTCAAGGTCTATAGTATTGGTAAATACGTTAAAACAAACATTTATTACAGTACTGTGCGTAGTGCACAGTACTGTTCAATTTTTATTTAAATAAATTCGTGTCTCGTAGAAAAGTCTTTTCAAAAGATGCAACTCAACATGCATAACAACGTGTAAATTTTACCACTTTTAGCATTTCCTTGCACCACCTTCAACGAAAACATCTTTTGTCACTGACTCAGCTGAAATGCGGAAGTTTTTTCAAATCAGCCTTTTGATAACTCTGCCAAAACAAAATACAACAAAAACAAACACGCATGCTTCTGGAATAAGGATAGTCAAATTAATGGTGCTCTCTAAGTTGTAATGTTTATGGCATAGTGAAGAGATTCAAACCATCTTAATACAAATCACAGTACACAAGGACAGCGTACACGGAAATTATACAGGGTGTTTCAGGACCCTGTTCATAAAGGTCTCGTCTCTAGGGCGTGTAGCGGAGTTTAAAAGGAACACCTACCCTTAGTCGGTTTGAACTTTTTTTTCCCTATTTATTTAAAATGGTTTTTAATTAAACCCTTTTTATGATTGATACGTCACACGTTTTTGTATCATATAAAAGAAGTTGTTAGAAATATGAATTGTACACTCACGTTGTTATGGTTATTTCTATTTTCAACTCTTTATATTAGCTTCACTTGTGAGTGAGTGAGTTGTGAGTTTCTACATACAAAAACAAGATGACTCGATGGATTTTGATGAATGGGGTTGTCTATGGATTCGTCTTAGTCTATCGAGCGACCCTGACTATACGGTGTCAATGAAAAAACAAATATGGCG
The DNA here is from genome assembly GCA_034695005.1 of Cryptops parisi. NCBI lineage: Eukaryota > Metazoa > Arthropoda > Chilopoda > Scolopendromorpha > Cryptopidae > Cryptops > Cryptops parisi. The sequence continues at coordinate 28,694 of JAQIWH010001090.1, read as the reverse complement.
GACGTTACATGCCGTGTATCCATCATTCTTTAGACCCTCCTACAGGATAAATGGCTCGATGGATTTGGATGAGTGAGGTGTTCGTCTTAGTCTCACGAGTGTTACTGCTTATCTATATGCTGTTAATTGAAAACCAATATGGCGGACACTATATGTCAGTGGTGGACATGTATTTGAAGACACTGACACTACATATACAGGGTTATTCAGAATCAACTTTCTAGTGATGATAGAGAGCTTGAAATAAAACATCTTTTAGTAAACTATAGTCCGGAAATACTTCCGATACAACAAATTTATGACTTATGGGTAATAATTGGGTGCGATAGTTTTACCCGCTGAAAATAAACCAACACGTCACATTTCAATTGAGAATATAGGAAAAATTATAATTTCCGTAATTTCGTTGTAGCTCGTTACGGAAGTGTTATCGAACTATAATTTATTAATAAAAGATGTTTCATTTTATGTCCTCTATCATCTCTGAAAGGTTACGAATAGTTATTCTAAATCATACTGTATCAGACTCACATTTATTCTCAGGCAAAGTCAGGTACTTCTAGTTATTATAAACGGGGAAACATTTTTTAACGTGAGTTTTAATGCCATGCTACTGTTCAATGTGGTGCTAAAGTGGAAATGGGGGCTGTTTTATTAATAAGTTTTAGAAATTTTAAAGGTGAACCAGATTTTTGTTTCAAATTATACTTTGCCGCAGTTTGATCATACAGCAAATTGATCATTGGGTTTCATACAAAATGAGACTGGTTAAGACTTTTGTCATGTTTATTTTATGCCTTGTTTTGTACAACAAAATGTCACCTAATCAGAAGTAACCCATTTAAACATACATTTGCATAACTAAACTACGTGTACATTAAGTGCGAACATCTTTTAGATTGAAAGCTAACCATTATTAAACATTTTTATTAGCATTTTGGTTCGAAGCTTTGGCAAGCAGTTGCCATTTTATAATAATAATACTGAAACCATTGTTCCCCATAATGCCTCCACCATCACTCGAATGCTTTGCATGACTGCGGAAAAAACTTTAGCCTTTGCATTGCAATAAATTATAGTTTTTATTTATCTTCACGTTGCTTTTGCAATCGTTTACATTTTGTTTATATTTTTTTTTATTTTGAATTTTTTTTTTTTTTGTATGATTTCTTGATTCTTTTGATTCAAGCGTTTCCACATGCATCAATCTTGATCAATATGATCTCAATGCGATCTTTCGCTAAACAACATGTTTTTAAAAATTTCTTGGTTATACAATTAACCAGCAAGATTTAAGGTGGTACATTCAGTCTTTTTTTGTTTTCTTTCTACTTTTCTTTGAACTTAATGGAAACCTTTGTAGTGGTGGCCATAACCACCATAGGCGCCATAAGCACCATAAGCGAGGGGAGCTGCGTAGCCTGCAAAAGCGGGTGCAGCGTAGGCAGCGTGGGCAGCTTGAGCATGGGCATCAAAGTGGGCAGCAGTGGCCAAGGCAACATCGGCAGTTGGGCCGACGGGTTCGGGAATGGCATTGCCAACGGCGCGGAAGCCACCGGGTCCAGCGGTGTAAGCGGTTTCGATACGTTGACCGTCGGGAGAGGTGTAGCCGAAGCTGCCGGCCACGCTGCCGTCGATGCCACGGGTTTCCTCTCGGTGGATGCCGTCAGTGCTGGCGAAACCATAGTTGAACTGACCAAGGGTGTCCTGGGCGCGGTACTGGCTGCTACCAGCGAAATGGTTGAAGGGGTGGGAGTAGGCCACGGGGGCAGCGTGGTAGGCCACTGGGGCACCTAAGAAACCAGCTGAAGCCGCAGCTACCAGGGCAGCGAAAACAACCTACAAAATATAAGAATCACTTTACTATAGGAAGTTGTTTTGTTTTTTGTGTAGGGATAGGTTCAGATATTAATACAACTGTTGTTCAACCTTTTTCTTATCATTAGTTATGATATTTAATGCTACAATCTAATTAATAATATATATACCTTAATATTTGAAATATAATTGTTCAAAAACTTGAAAAAATAGAAAAGAACCGTTTTTGTAAAGATTGGAACCACTCATTTATCTACAATTGAAGAGCTTATTTCCAAAACGTCTTAAGTCTATGAAATATAATTGTTCAGAGAACGTTTTTTTTTCTTATTCATTTGACCACAGACTTTGCATATAAACGTGGTTTTTGAGAGTGCTTTTCAGTAGGAAATATTAAGTTATGGAGATTTGAAAATAACATATTGTAATCAGCAATACGCAGATAGTTTTCAGAGCCTCTTAACTCAAAAATGACCAAAAGTGGAAATGAAACGTTTTGAAAATAAGCTCTTCAATTATTCTTATAATGAGGGGGGGGGGGAACAAAAGATTCATATTGAGTTGGAACACCAATCTATTTTGTTCTAATATTTCTAAAAAAAATACTATTTCTAAAATTGGGTAAATTTCAGATGAAATTTAGAGGTCTCTGCCAGAGTTGAAAACATTGTTTTGACACATTGGAAAAGGAAAAATAAAAATTATATTTTGAATAGGGGTACCAGCTTATTTTGTTCTAATATTCAATTTCCAAAATTTGGCTAATTTTAGATGACATTTAGAGGTTGTTTCCATAATTTGAAAGATTGGTTTCAAACATTAACACACGATTTTTCAGATCTTGGTAACTATCGCTAAATTTGCAAGCCTAATTTTACCAAAATTACTTGTTTCCATAATGGAACAAATTCAGAACGTGTACCATCCATTTTTAAAACTTAAAAGTAAGGACCACCCTAATGTGCATGAGTGGATTAGAGAAACGTGAAGTGTTGTACGAAAAAATACTACTCCATGTTTTTTCAAACAAATTCTTTCACATGAATCAGATTTGTAAGTTCCACTTGCCGGACGATGGAAGAATTCTGTTAACTATTGTATATTACAAGGCACAACGTCTAGTTTTGTGTAATTTTATGATTATTACAAAATTAAATATAAAATAACTTATGTTCCAGCTACGACTTAGAAACAACTTACACTGGTTTGTTTGTTTTTAAATTGACTGTATCTAAGATTCTATAATAATAATGTTTTATAACCTTAAATTATGCTCATATGTCCAAATACTCTGCAAAAAGCGATTTTTGTTTCTGACTTTGACTCCATGGCTTAATACGTTGGAAACAGTTTTAAATGATTACCAATCCACTCAATTGATTTTTTTTTCGTATATTAAAAATGTAAGAACTCGCATTAAAAAATAAAAAATGGCAAGAAAGTCGAAAAGGCAGCAAAAAAAAACTCAAAAAAGCTCGGTGCGAATTCCCAGGAAAAGAGCTTGAGCAGCAAAAAAATGCTATCGCTTGCTTATACTTACCAAGCACTTCATGTTTTTGTGTGGTTTGAAGTAGTCTGCTTAGACTGCAAATGAGTTGGAGGAGAATTGTTGGTGTGCCTGTAGTACGCCGATGGTGGTGCTTTTATACTATAGCGGGTCGAAGGTGCCGAGCTGGTTTGTCGGAAGGCCATAAGCCGGATTGGGCTCTACCGGCCTTGGTGTTGGCGTTTGACGGACGCATTGTTCGCCAATGTCGTTGCCCTTCGCACTGCTTATGTCGTACCTTCGGCTTTTACGGGCTTGGTCGCATTTCTCGCGATTTGTTATTAATTTGTTTTCTTCACGTTTTTTCGTAGTCCGCAATAAGTTACATTATAGCGCTTATTTATCGATTGAACATTGTCATATACTGTGCCATCTCTGAGAGCAGGTCACAAGACGTGCTAGGAAGTGACCGTTTTGGCGGAGCTTTCTTGGTGATCACACTTTGTTGCGCCAAGAAATGTTACTGTTGCGTTATTTATTTATTTATTTATTTATTTATTTATCTGGAAATATCTTATTTTGAAGTTTTACGTTAGTTCACAAGTTTTAGAAAAAAAAATAATTGAAATAAAAAGAAATCAGAAATGTGCAGTTTTAACGATTTCTGCTTTGTCATGGTGTTAATGACAGTTGTTTTTATTTTTTGTACTAGTATGCTGCTTTTAATAAAAAAATACTAAGGAGTGTTTTTTAGCTGTGTTGATACGTACTAACGTATTAACAGTATAAATAAATTATTCTAGAATTTATTCAAAATATTCATATCTCTTTAAACATTTTATACCTTAAAATTTACACAATTCAGCTGAAAATTATGCTGAGTTGTAAAATTTGTGCATTGTCATGGTTCACAAACGTCTTCACATAAACAGATTTTAAATTTTTTTATATCATAATTTAGGTGCTGCTTGCAATTAAACAAAATACATTAGAAAATTAATGAAAAATTTAATTAAAAATAAATTAACAAAAAAACGTATTGACTTTCTGTATTCTTTTTTGGATACTTTTTTGTTTGCCGAGAGGTACCGCTAGTGGTTGTGGTTGTTGTGGTTGATGGTTTCTTTTGGTATAGATATCTGTTTAGGTTAGTTAAAATATACAACACTTAGTAATTTATCATGAATCATAAAATTACCAACTTGCTCTGAGGTGGAAATGGTCAACATTTTTGAGCTCTTTTCTTTGTTAGGTTCCCGATGACCTACAGAGCTGAAATTTTGAACATAGGTTGGATTTGTGGAACATTTTGTTGTATGAAATTTAAACGGATTAATGTTGAGTCAGTTCTGATAATTTATCACACGAAAGGTCCGAATTTTCTCGAAAAGTGTTTGCTGACGATATATTTACATTTTAAACCATTTCAAGCTGTCACACATCGTTGTACACAAAGATAAATGCTTATTTCGTATATATGCTGTAGGTTACAACCAATTTATAGTGCAGTATATCATAACGTGAGTAGCCATCCTTTGTTGAAAGTATAAAACCGATCCATCCAAATGAACACTTAACATATTTCAGCGAAAAATATATTTCCACGTGTGTATTTCAGCAATTACGAGATTGGAAAAGAAGTTTTCAAAAACGCAGTTTCTTTGATTACTTGTGTCTGTTTTATCCAACTTTAACTGGAACCACTAGCCTTATCTACTAGCCACAAACGGTGTTTCTCGATAAACGGAAGCCTCATCTACTAGCGCCACAAGCGGTGTTTCTCGATAAAAGGAAAAGTATTTTTTTAGTACTCCACCATAACTTCGATTTTAGCATTTCTGTACTAGAAGCCTGAGTATGTCAATAGGACTCTTGTCAAGATTGTTTAATATTCAGCATTTCGAATGCCGGATAACGAATCCTGTAGTTGTCGATTGTTTGTTTATTTCAATGATAAAATCAGCTGCGGTTCTTATAAATTAGGGAATTTTGATTAAGTGGATTATATATAAACGTCGGGTGGGTTTCAAGGCAAGGGAAGCGAATCAATGGTAAATATAATGGTATATTTTTGTGAAAAACCTTGATCAGCTTAACCTTAAATGATCTGAATTGTATCAGCAGATTTTTTCGTTTTATCGGGTTTCAATCTTTCCGAAATTGCCAATAGCTATGTAATTTTCGAAAACAAAAATAAATAATTACTGTATGTGACATCAAGATAGAGGAGCGTAGAGATAATTTGTTAAGTTTTTTTGCAAAGTGTGTTATTTTATTGTAATTTTCGTTACAAGTCATTTAAGAATTGAACCATTGAATTTACAAAAATATGTAGAATTTCTGAACATTTTACGGTTTTAATAATGCCTAAAAAAAACAAACAAAAAACAATTAAGTACGGTATTACAATGAACGTTCACGCATACACGCTTTTCAATTACAACATAAAACAAACTTAATGTTAAAAGTAGTTTAAAGTACATTAAAAGTACAAAAAAGAGCCAAGTACATTAAAAATGCTTTTTAAGCATACTCTTCATATAGCTTACTGTCATATACAGATATATTGTGTGTACATACATAATGCAATAAAAATCCATTTTTGATTTCTGTATGTTTCGATTTATGCGACGTTTGATTTAGGCGAAATTAAATTTATAGGATCGTTGAGTAATTCGATATTTGTTTTATGCGAGTTTTGAGTAATTTCATTTTTAATTTTTGCAATTTTTGATTTATTTATTTATACACATATGCGATTTTTTTTTATATTGTACTTATGAGGTTTTTGATTTATGCAAAGGACTTCATGCGGTTTTCGTTTTATGCGCTTTTTTGGACTATACAGTATATTCTCATAAACGACTGTATACAGCACGTTCAATTCCCAGCTCGCTCACTCACTCACAAATTTACAAGTGAAGCTAATATAAAGAGTATAATAAAGCATAACTGCTATCGTCCAGGCATTTTATGGAATGGCTAACTTCTTTTGGCAAAATATAAAATAACATCTTGTATATAACTGTTAGGTTAGTTAAAGTTAGTTAACGATATTTTCTGTAAAAAAATAGTAAACTTAAAATTTAATCGTAACCTAACCTCTTGCATAACGCATCACAATGCTAATGTTATACTTTGCCAAAAAAAGAGGTTTGTCCCTAGGCAGTCTATATAAAGTCTGGATTCTATACATTACTGATAAAAATTATACAACGAAGAGTATGTTGTACAATAAAATCGATTAAAATTTTTTTTAATTTTTGATTATACAAAAATTTTAGTATCACCCTGTTTAGTATAAGGATATCCCATATAATTGAAATACACAATGTAACTAAACTTTTGTATTTGTGAATCGGAAGTCATTCCTTTCGGCTAAAACTAAACCAACGTGACCTTATAACGTTGCGAAGTGCTTCAAGTTTTATGTAGGTATACTATGTTCACCGCATAGCAAAAATTACATACCAAGCCAACTGTTAATTTATGTGATACTGTTTTGTTTTTTCCTCCTCAAAGTTGGCTACTAGCATTCTTTGACGGTGATACTAAGCTCTATTATTTGCTTTTAACAGTAGTTGGCCTCCAAAATCGATGGAGCCCAACTGATTAATGGCTAAAAGTGATGTTTTTATTTATATACATTTTTTTTTGTACTCAATGATTTGTGTTACCAATAGGGGTCGAAGTTGACCAAGTGTTTGTAATCTGACCGTAAATTGATTTATATATCGCAACATTCATTGAGGATGCCTATGCAAGTGATTTATGAAAAACACTACCGAATTTTCCCGCACCATTAATTTCAATCTCGGTCAAGCCGAATTCCTTTTCGATTTTTCTGTTAGTAGTGGGCGGAAATGTTTGTTTTTTTCATTTTTCATTCAAGTAGACAAGGTATGTTATTTAAAAATTTTTACTATTACAAAAGTGTAAAATACTGATGTTGACAAACTTCAGATTTGTACAGGAAATGTTTACAAATTCTAATGGTAGATTAAAATTTTTTATTGAATTTAACAATTTATGTATTGTTGCTGTAACCAATAAAGTTCGAGCGGTATTTTCTTTCAATCTAATATTAGTGCGTAATCTAATATTTAGTACGTTATCCGTATTTAAAAAAACAAAACCGGATAACGTTGAAAAACTGTTTAAACTTTATTGGTTACCTAATACATTTAGAAATTCTGAGCATGAAAGTGTTGAAGCATAATTTTAAATTAACAAAGAAAAATTGTTAATTAAATTCGAAAATTGAAAAAAAAAAATTATATATGTTACCGGCAATGTATAAATTTCTGGCATTTTATAGAATGTTTAGCAAAATTGGTCCCTTTTGGCAAAGTATGAAATTAACATTGAAATAATTACTTTCACATATGCAAGAGATTTAATGTTTAAATTCAGGCATAAATTCAGGCTTAATTGGTTTTTTTAGAGAAAATGTCAACCGATGTTAAAATGTTAAATGTTTAGGTTAATTAAGGTTACTTAACTAATCTAACCAGTTTTATACAACGTTATTTTGTACTGAGTTTGTGAGTGAACGCATTGGAAATTAAACATATACTGCCATCTACAGTTGTTTATGAGAATATACTTGGTATAGTCCAATGTATCAAAAAACGCATAATTCTTCGCATAAATAAAAAACCGCACTACTCTAACGCAAAAGAGAATCGCGTATATAAATAAATAAATAAATGAAAAATTGCAGAAATTAAAAATAAAATTACTCAAAACTCGTATTAATTAAATATCGAATCACTCAACGATTGCATAAATTAAAATTCTCATTTCGCATAAATCGAAACGTGCAGAAATAAAAAATGAAATTACTCAAAATACGCATAAATTTAATATTTAACTACTGAAAGATTGCATACATTTTTAATTCGCATAAATTGAAACATTTAAAAATTGATTATTCACATTATGTATGTACATAAAGCATATGACGGTATATAAAGAGTATGCTTAAAAATTATTTTTAATGGACTTGTTTGAGTATAATGTAGAATTTACAGAATGATTATTCGAACTTGCTCATTACTCTATATGATTTTTTCGATTACACAAATGTGTTTAGCAAAATCAGTTTACAGGTTTAAGTTTGAGTAATGCTGACAAAACACTCTTGTTATCCGGAGTATTATGATTAACCGGCACACCCAATCATACTAATGGCGGATAACGAAGCTTCAACTGAAGTAACAGTAGTAGTGTTCCACTCTGCAACCAAAGTCAGAAGTATTTGGAACGGGTTGTCAGACCTTGATACCTTTAATTAACGGCTGCCGACGTCAATTGCTATTGGTTCGTTGATCAGTCAGATCTGCGATTTCTGGGTAGCATTCCTTTGAGGTAGAAAAAAAAAATAAAATCGATCCCACCTTTGTCGTAGAGTAAAAATTTTATTTCTGCCCGAGAGTGTAACGATGGTACTTTTAACTGACTTGGTCACAAAGCGAGGACGTTTGCGAGAACAGAAACAAGAGTGTCGGAGTGTAATTGCTACTTGGGCCAAGGCTAGAATGACACTATAGTTACTGTTGCCACTACTACTACTACCGGAGTTGGGAAAGAGCAGACAATTAGGCAAAAAGAAGGCTAATATGACAAGATTATAGACCTCCGAAATTGTTTTATGGGGTGGAATTTTTTTTCCACATTTACGTCTACTTCCGTTCGAACGGATGTTTCCATGTTGGGTGTCGCACAAGTCGAGTCAAACCTGCAATTTACCAAATATGCAGTGCTGCGATTTTTTAAAGGATTTAAAGAAGTCAATGATGTTATTAGTTGTAGATTAGTATAATGGAACTGGTATGCAAGTTGTACAGAATTTTATACGACTTGAAGGAATTTCATGAATTTTGAATTTCTTTTATTACTGGAATTACATTTTAAGTATCTTTTACATTTTTCATTGAAAGCGAGCTCGTAAAATTGTATTCTGTTTTTGGTAATAGGAGTGTTTGTATGGTGTTTTATGGGTTTTCGTTGTTTGAAAAAATACAGTGACCAATTTATATTAAAAGAAGTCGCCTATAGGTTTTATATAGTGTATAATACAGCATGTCGCAATAGAATCCGGTTATTGTGATCACTTTGCGACTACTATTTTTTCATAACAATGGCCGATTAATAACATTATCCGTGATCACAATAACCGGATTCCATATCTTTTCGCATAAAAGATTTTAACAACTAAAATTATATTGATACATTCAATAACGGATATAGGAAGTCCTCGATTTGTGAGCGCTTTTTGTATTATATCTTTGTATTACAGTATATCTTTTGCTAATATACAACAACAGAAATCCTCCCAGATACTCGTCATATACGAGAAAACTTTGATACAAGTACCGAACCAATTATCCGGCAAGTTTGGAACCGGAAAAGTTCCGGATTTCTTGATTTTCTGGTTTTCTGAAAATCAATAACTGTAGCCTAATGTACTTAAAATATAGAAAATGAAACCTAAAAAACTAAGTTGTATTTAGCAGATATAATTTAATACACTTGTAAAGCAGGTTCTGTTTGATCTATATTAATCCACTTGAAATTCTTAAAATATAAAATACATACACATGTAGAATAAAAATTAAACGAAGAAAGTGAAACTGGGTCTTCTTTTCTCTCTTACGGGGTACAGTATATTTGCTCAGTATTTTGGCCAAAGTCATCCAGTTTAATAAATAACCAGTTTCTGATAATTCCGCACTTCTGGAAGCCGGATAAGAGGTTCGGTACCTGCATTATGCGATTTTTGTGAGCGGTGTACAAGGGACTGAACGCTGACGTTTTGCCACTGTGCATTCCTGTTTAATCGTTGAAATTTATTATCTCAAAAGTTGTACTGTATATCAAACATTTATGGGTAATGGGTGAGTGTCGGGTAACGGAGCGCTTTTCGTGGACAACTTAAGTGTCCTTGATCTTCTAAGGTCGGATTGATGGAGAGGTTGATTAAGAAGAAAGTTATTTATAGTACAACTGAAAGAGATTGACACCAAGAAAATGTTTGAATTTTTTTATTGGACAAACCAAACCAAGGTGAAAGGAGGAAAAACGTGAAAACTCCATAATTTTTTGTATAAATATTTAAAGGTCACAACAACACGTGTTTTTAGTTTGTTTTTGTTTACCTTTATTGTTCAATTATTATTAAACGAGATATTTCACGGTCATATCACATGCCTTAACCATCATGGCGTGTAGAAATTGCACGGCTGTTGCATAAATTTGTGGGTGTGTATAGTATATTATATGTAACAGTCAAAACCCAAATGCGGTTAAAGCCCGATCTCATTGGTTAAAACCTGATTAACCTTAACCACAATGGTTAGCGCAGTTACTGCGGCCAAAGGCCGCCAAACGCTATAATTGCAGGTTCTAAATCGATTAGTTAATTCTAGTTTTGACTAGTCAGAATTGAGTTTTAATTTAATTCGAGTTTTGACTAACATATACATGCGATTTCTTGGTACATAAACAGTATTGAATCTTCTATATGTGTGTGGATCCATTTTTATACGCTTTATATTAGCTTCACGTGTGAGTAAGTTTGTAATTTTGTAACTTTGTAAGTAAGCTGGGAATTGAACGTATACTACTGGCATCTAAAAACTTTTTTGATAATATCATGGAGATTAAGAAGGTAAAATCATCTTTCTATCTTCATGATAATACATTGTACAGTCCAATGCACCAAAAATCGCACAAAGTGAGAACCGCATAAATCGAAAACCGTACAAGTCCAATGTGACAGGAATCGCTCTAATTCAATTTCGAAATTCATTTTCAATTAAATCGAAAATGAAATTTGAAACTCGCATGAATATCACGTTACTCAAATATCGCATAAATCTAAATTCGCATAAAGCGAAACTATATATACATAAAGCGTATTCTTAAAATGCATTTTTTAATGTACTTATGTATTAAAGGGACCTGAAATCTGTTGTTTCATCGATTGTATCTAAACTAGGAATTTTTCAAAAATATGCTGTATAACTTTAAAAACTTAAAATAGTTTATTATTAAAGTATGAAATATGCTACTTGGAAATTTTGAGTTCACATTCGGTGGTGACATACTGTACAATGTACACTGTACTGCATATAAAACTGTCAATTCTATCGTGTTGTTCAGTTGAAGTGATTCTACTAAATTTATTTGTTTAAATTATACGTGTATAATAAGCAATAGTTGTTTTCACATGGATAATTGAAAAACAAAACAACAAACAATTCACTAGACCTAATTTCATCATCAAGTGTCGTGCAGATAAATCGTGACAGTTTTGCAATCGTTTGACTTTCCTGCATTACAGTTCTGTATAACAGTTTCTTTATATTGTACTGTAGATGGAATATCATTTCTCAATTGTATGGATACTATTTGTACTACTATATTTCAAGTTTAATATTTAGCGTTTACAATGATTAAATTTTATAGTGTTTATGGATACGTTTACGACTTCAAAAATCATATTTATTAAAAAATCGTACATTTATCATTCACTCTAAAGCTGAAGAAAGAAGTCAATCTTTCGAAACATGTCCGAAAATGTATTAATAATTTTGAAATAAAAATGGCCGTTTATTTCAAAAAATTGAAAAAACAACTTTTTCAGTAAAAATATTTATTTACTGCTATTATAAAACACTGTCCAGAACAAATACTGTTAAGGAAATCATCCATTTGCTAATCACATATTTATTAACTTTGTCATTTCTCATGTATCTGCATCAAGATATAAAATTAAATATTTGGACTACAAGTAATATTAAAACGTATGGAAAACTACTGTAGTTGCATTTAGAACAGTTTTATTTTATGCGTATTTGTTGATACTTTTATAATTTTTGATGAAAAGGTGTATTATGAAATGTTGTGAAATAAATGGTGTGAAATGATGTTTATTATTGTTACGGTATATAAATGTTTTGATTTGTTATTTTATTTTGTTTTATTAGATGCGTGAATATTGTAATCAATATTTTACGTTCAGAACTTATTTCTACTATATTGTACGTTATAATTTGTTTTGGATGTTTGTTTGGACAATGAAAGCACGAAACAGCGCGTACAGTACTGTATTAGTATATTAATATGAGTGATATAATATTATACAGTGGAATCCGGTTATTATGATCACTTTGGAACTGGCGTTTTTTGATAACAATATACGGATGATATTAAGCGATTGACAAAAAACATTAAATAGTATGATGGGACCCACTTATTATGATAACAATAGCCGATTGATAACATTATCCTTTATTATGATAACCAGTTTCCACTGTACGTATATTGTATACGTATAAGAAGGGTTAGACATAACTATTAGCACTTTTAATACTTACAGTACCGTAGTCGTCTTAAGCGTTCTTCGTGGGTTCATCAGTAGGTGAGGTATGTCAACCTTGGATTGAGCAAAAATTGAAAATGTGTTCACCCAACTACATGGACTAAGCCTCGGTGATAAAAAAGAAATTCCGGAAGTTGATCGTTGTGGGAGGGGAATGCTATGTGATCGTCAATTGATTTTTGTATACTTAGCCAGTAAAAACAATGCTCACGTGATGCGGTGAGGCGGTGGTGATGAGGGAAGGTGACAGCGGTCGAGGTGTGGCAAGGACGTTAACGTCCTATATAAGCTCTCCATTCGTCTCAGAGACTTCACTCGACTCCTCAGACGACTTCCATCGTTTCTTCTCTTTTCCACTTCTCCACCTTCAGTTCAACATGAAGATTGTGGTAAGTTTGGACTAACAAGCTGTGGGTAGAAAGGCTTTTTGGTTTTCTGCTCTTTTCTTAACATCTTTTTACATTGTCAACTTCTAGACACTTTTCCTGAATTTTTGAATTCTCAAAGTGTTTGAGCATTTCTTTAACATTACTTGAACCATGTTAAAAATGGTAGATAGAAAAATAAGACATAGAAAAAAAATAATTTTCAAAAAAATTTCAATGGTATATTTTTCTGCCTAATCTATTCTAAGTTTATGAATCACTCTTGTTGTGTTGAATAAGTTTCTTCTTTTTCATAATTTTGTTCGGTATTTTCCTTTTTGTTATATTGGACATAATCTTTTAGAGTAACTAGTAATGTATAATTTATTGTGACGATTACATTAGAATGCAATGTTACAAAAAGCCGACGATTTATAATCATACAATAATATTTATAAATACTGTAGATAAATCTTAAAATTTTCTCATGTACTTATTGGAACTACTGTTTTAAAAAATAATTGCTACACACTATCAATATCGATTGTCGATACAACTATCAAGATTTGTAGTTACAGCATATTTCTAATTCAGCATGGCCAATTCAACTTAAGAGATTATAATTATTGAAAATACGAAGTTTAATTTTATATTTGAGCATTATTTCGAACTTGTCTATAGAATTAACGATTTTAATTCTATTACTACTTTTTGTGGAAATTAATCTGAAGCCTCAACAAAAAAACAAACACGTTTCCTAAAACTAAGAATTGAACTTGAGACAATTATTCATCAGTATATCGGTTTTCTTAAGACTTTTTATCAGACTTCCAAATTGGACACTCAAAGTTGCACTAAAAATTCTTACACTTTGGCTCAAATACTTAACCTAGGCTGTAGTTAATACTTTGTACCATATAATACATTAGCGAACTCTTATATTTAGTTTCAGAACAATTTAGTACACCAGTTTGGACTTTCTCCTGAAGTTTATATCGTATGGTTCTTTGTAGTTTGGAAAAACTCTTTTGGCAGCAATTGTCCAATTCAGATAAAACTACTGTACCTGTAAAAATCATAGCACCATGCTTTCTTCAGTTTTATTTCGTCTTTTAACCAGACTAACAGTCTAGTTTTCTTACGGGACAAAACCAACTTGTAAACCTAAACATACCGATTTATCATTTGGACTTTTCTGACATTTAGATCGTTTTCTTGGCTTGCGTCGCTGCTGCTTCAGCCGGCTTCCTTGGACACGCTGTCGCACCCGTCGCCTACGCCCACCACGCCTACGCTCACCCAGTAGCCCATGCCGGTAGCACCCAGTATCGTTCCCAGGACACCATCGGCCATTACAACTACGGTTTCGACAGCACCGATGGCATCCACAAGTCTGAATCGCGTGGTGCTGACGGTTCCGTTGCCGGCAGTTTCGGCTACACGGCCCCAGACGGTCAGCGTATCGAAACCTCTTACACCGCCGGTGCCCACGGGTTCCAAGCTGCAGGTAACGCCATCCCCCACCCAGTCGGACCCACCCCCGAAGTTGCCGCTGCCACTGCTGCCCATTTGAGTGCCCACGCCCACGAAGCCCATTCTCATCATGATGCCTACGTTGCTCCCGCCGTGGCCTATGCTGCACCCGCCTATGCGCATCACGGTGGCGTCGACTTTTCCCATCACGTTGGTGTAGCTCCTGCCTACGCCTATGGACATCATGGTGCCTATGGACACCACGGTGCCTATGGACACGGCTATGCTGGTCTGCATCATGGCTACGCCGGTCATGGTAGCTTTGGTTACAAATTCCACGCTTAAATTATGAATTGACGGATGTCTGTTAATTGTTGCTCGAATACCAATGATTTTTTGTTGGTGTGACCGATTTTTTGTATATAGTCAAAAGAGTATACCACGCTAAGCGGTGATATTTATATTGCTGCCGTATTATATTATTATTATTTGTAATAAAATATTTTGACATACCAAAAAATGTAAAAAAAAAAAAAGATGTTTTGTATGATGGTGATAATAAACATGTTGCTCATGAAATATATACGTGTTGATCATTTATGAATGAAATCTTTATTTTCAGAAATTGGGTAAAAAATTCTTTCACAATATTAATACATTTTGCTAGTAGCAATCATCAAAGTCGTGAAAAAATAAATGTGAGCGTATTTGAAAAATACGATATATACATGATTTTGGTGTTATTCTCATTTCTTGTCCTGTATTTAAATCGTGCATTTTGAAAATTAAAAACATTGCGAATAGAAAAACATTGTTTTGTTTTGTTTTTGCTCAATTAAAATTTCGTCCCATAGAGACATAAACAACACGATACAATAAAAGTAGTCTAATAGGATTTCAAAATTTGTTACTATACTATATATGTTTTGATAACTTTTTGTTGAAATGAAAACATTGAGTAGTGCAACTAGTTTGTGAACAAGTGAGTGCAGTATTACAAAGGTAAAAATGTAGAAAATAGATCAATTTAAAGAGCTTAAAATTTGTCAAAACTAATCTGATCGTGTACTGATTCACTTTATATGAAAATGATTATAATAAAAAAAAAATTATTTTTTCAATAATCTTATAAATTCAAAAAGGTTTTTGTGCACTCAGCTATTTGAAATTTGTAACCAAAAAAATAAATACAGGGTGAGTCAAAAGTTTGGAAATGTGTATTTTTTTAAAATTTTGCACTGAGTAGGATAGATAACACATTGAACAGATACCAATCTGCTTTTCTTTTTTCTAAAGACTTTTCAGTCACCCTGTATATTTATCGATTTCAGGGGCGAGACAAGAAAGTTTTGTACTTTACTCTTTCTTGCTTTGTAGTCAAATGTATGATACTTATTTCATTGCAAAATGAAATGAACTCATGTATTTAATGTATGAAATAAACATTATACATTACTATTATAAGCTACAATGTGCTTATATACATTCCAACTTGTGCTTATCTATATACCGATATACTTCAAACATATCAAGTAATGTTGGTATATTAAATTTCAGCTATAATAAGGAAGTACAGTAAACTTTTATATAGTATATTTTCCGGTTTCTTTATTTAATATAAGGTATTTAAAAAAAACCATTGTTTCGTGTAATTTAATTATCGTAATCTGTATTATACATCGCACCAAAGATGATTAATTTTTATATATGATCAGATATCATTGAAAAGAACACGTAATTCAGATCACCACTACTGTATCGACAAGTTTTACAAAACAAATTGTTTCATGCCTGTCTGTCTGTCTGTGCACGCATGACGCAGAAAAACCGAAACTTGTTTCCTACGTTAGACTTTATCGAAAAAATGTTATATGGTAATGTTCACGTGGAAATAGAAAGACAAGCGTGGGTTTTTTCTCCAAATTTGAGAATTTATTGATGACTTTTCATTTTTACACTGACATGGTTACAAAGAAAAATGGGGGTTATTGTTTACAGTACCGTTGTTATGTATGCTTCCCTCAAAACGTTAATTACGTTACTCTGACTGGCCAAAATCCGATTAACCTTAATTAGGAAAGTTAGATTAAAGCTCAAATTGCAAGTTAAGTTAATGTTCAAATTGCCAGTTTAAATTGATTAGTTAATTCTAGTTTCGACTAGTCAAAACCAGGTTTTAACTTAAATTGGCTTTAGACATTTATAAATTTGTTGACGTTGTGGAAGAGGAGAAAATCGCGAATGTAAGAAACCGTTATTCGCGAATGTGGAGGGACTTTGCAATTATCGTATTGTGAATAAGCGAAGGGGCGAATGTCGAGTATTCACAGATTTAAAGCGTGTGATCAATATAACTGAAATACAGTGGAATCAAGGTTATTTTAATTACGGATAATGTTATCAATCGGCCATCGTTATCATTATCAATCGGCCCCAAGTCACTGTTTAATGTTTTATATTCATTGCTTAATATCATCAGCCGGGTATTATCAAAAAGCACTAGTTCCCAAGTGATCACAATAACCGGCTTCCGCTGTATAGGTTCCAAATTTGTCATGGTTTCAAATTAAAATAACGTTAAAAAAAAGCAAACTAGATTAATTATTAGGTTATCAAACAAATTAATTTGTGAAACATCTATTATTATTTTTTATCCAACTAATAAAATATGGACTAAGTTTATGATTACAATCTTTCAAAATCTACAGTAAATTATTGTCATGTTTATAATTGTCATCTTAGTCATTGATTATCATCTAAGGTCACCACCTTAACTTGATCTCCTAAGGTGAAACTTGATCGATAGGTGCTATCAATCAACCTTCATTGAAAGTCGAATGTTTCTCATATATTTTTTATTTTGAAAAAGAAAAAGGTTAAAACTCCAAACTCGTAATTACATCAAATTAAGAACAGTAAGTTTTTGGCATTTTTTAAAATTGATTTTATAAGAAGCGAATGTATAAAATTAAAAAGTTTATTTATAGTTTTCGAAGCGATTGACACTATGTGCTGGAAGAAAAAAAAATTAATTTGTTTAATTCGACAAGCTAAGTCAAGGTAAAGTGGTGAAAAACGTGAATGTTTTCTTTTGGTTTTTTTGGAAAAAAAATAATTAAGGTCACAACTCTTACACCTGGTTTTACTTTTATTTAAAAAATGGAATACTCATTCTATTATTTTATTTGTGAATTGTTTTCAATTATAAAATGGGATAAAGAGTTTATAATTTCAGTTTGAAAAAAATATGTATAGTGTAAGTTGACGTTAATCGATGACTTCTCTTTGGTAGAATCTCAGAACAAAACTTATATAAAGCATAGCATGTTATAATGAAAACTTATGGAATTCGGTTATTGTGATCACTTTGAGACCAGTGTATTTTGATAATATTAGCGGCTTATAACATAAAACGGTGGACATAAACAGAGTGTTGGGACCGACTGATAATGACAACAATGACCGATTGATAACATTATCCGTGATTATAATAACCAGATTCCACTGTACAAATGTACAAAGTGCATTTGGAATAGACAATCTTAAGAGCCAAGGATATTTTCATTCTCGTTTTGTATTGAAATCAAGTACATTAAAATGCTTTTCAAGAATACGCTTATATTTTCGCTTTATGCGAATTTAGATTTGTGATTTTTGAATTATTCGGTATTTGATTTATGCGAGTTTTGAGTAATTCCATTTTTGATTTCTGCAAGTTTAGATTTATGCGAATTTCAATTCATTTATTTATTTTTATTTATTTATTTTATTTCACTTATGAAAATTTTGAACTTCGATTCATGCGAATCTAGATTAATGCGATCTTTGAATAATAATGTGTTATTCAATTCATGTGATTTAACGATTCGAATTATATCAAAATATTTTTATTATAATGTTGTAGTGTTCAAGTTTCAAATTCAATGAATTTGATAAAAATAAATAAATATTTATTGTATCAAATCTGGTTAGACAAACATTTTTTCACAAAACAATTTACTGTAGTGTCGTACAAAAAATTTACAAATTTTGTACACTATTGTAAAAAAAACTAATGCCGGAAAATCATGATTTGACAGTTTTGTAGTCATTACTAACTAGGCTTTCCTGTATAACTGAAACGATCAGAAAAGTCAAAAAGCTAATCAGAAAAGCTGTGCATAATAGTTTTTTGTATTTAAGCAGATTATATAGTTTCATAAATTTGTTTTACTGTATGTATATTTTTTATTTTTACGTACGATGTAATATAATTAAACATTGCTTTTGTACCACTTGAGCTAGAATTATATTATGTTGTCCAGTGAATTTTCATTGCAGAATTTAATATGAAAACTGCTAATAAAATACTTTTTTCAAAATAACTTAGTTGTTCTGAAAACACAAACTGTATATGTGGATATAAATGAGTGGTGAAAGAGTATTATTATAAAACGCCACTCTATCAATGTGTATTACAAAACTCGTTATTCACAGTAACTACGTACTTAAGAGAGTTTTTCAGAAACATAATTCAAAATTTCTTGTGTATTAAAATGTATAATGTATAAAGTATAAATGTATTCTTATAAATCAACATAAATGTATATCATTGGAATATACAAATTTGCATTATAAGAATCATTGACTTACGGTGATTACTTGCACCGAGTTCGTAGCACCAGTGATAAAGGTATGTCAACCTTGGACGAACCAAAAGTTGTGAATATTTTTCTGTTCCCCGCGACCAAACCTCGGAATGTCACAAAATCCGGAAGTTGATCGTGGTGGGAGGGAAATGGTATGTGATCGTCAACTGATTTTTGCCTACTTAGCCGGTAAAAAACAATGCTCACGTGATGTGGTGAGGCGGTTGTGATGAGGAAGGGTGTCAGTGGTCGAGGCGTGGCAAGGACATTGACGTCCTATATAAGCTCTCCATTCGTCTCAGAGACTTCACTCGACTCCTCAGACGAATTCCACCGTTTTCTTCACTTTTTCACCTTCAGCTCAACATGAAGATCGTGGTGAGTTGGACTTCCAAACTTTCTTGAGTAGAAAGTCTTTTGCCTTCTTAACCTTTTCCGAAAAGCTCTTTTTTGCATCTCGAACCCTCTAGAAGTTTTTGTTGACTTTTTCTCTTTGGTTAAGAGAAAATTTCCATTTCAATCCATTTTTCCTTAACATTTGCTTTTGACAAATTTTCATGTGAAATTTAAACGTTTCCTATTGACTTTTTGGTTTTTGTTGAATTTTTTGGCTTGTTTTGATATTTAAGATAAATGTATATAACGTTTAGCACAGTATTTTCTAAACCAAAACATAGAATTTACCATAGAACCATACACGATTAGTATGAGATTTCAGCTTATTTTCAAATTGCTATCTCAATTCTTGGAATTGGTACAACTTCTGGTTTTTGGCAATTCTGGTACTGCTAACTTCTTTTCTTGGAAATTTTCTTTCATCAAAGTTTTCTGTGTTTTTTGTCCTTTGGAAAAACGCTTCTGGTAGCAGTAGTCCAATTCAAACAGTACTTTTTTCAGCAATAGAAAAAAAAATTGATTTCCTTTAGTCTTTCCCTTTTTAACCAAACATAAAAGTTGTTTTCTTATTAGACAATACGTCTGAACCGAACATTCGATTTGTTTCACATGGCGGCAATAGTCCAATTCAAACAGTAGACATCTGTAAACATCATTGGCACTATGCTTCCTTTAGTTCCATTTCGTTTTTTAACCAGACTAACAGTTCACTTTTTTTGTCAGAACTTTTCTTATAAGTTTTCTTCGAAACAAACTTCTAACCCAAACATACTGATTAATCAAAGTAATCCATTTGGACTTTCTGACATTTAGCTCGTTCTCTTGGCGTGCGTCGCTGCCGCTTCTGCCGGTTTCGCTGGTTACGCTGTCGCACCCGTCGCCTACGCCCACCACTACGCTCACCCGGTAGTCCATGCCGGTAGCACCCAGTATCGTTCTCAGGACACCATCGGCCATTACAACTACGGTTTCGACAGCACCGACGGCATCCACAAGGCTGAATCGCGCGGTGCTGACGGTTCCGTTGCCGGCAGTTTCGGCTACACAGCCCCAGACGGTCAGCGCATCGAAACCTCTTACACCGCCGGTGCCCACGGGTTCCAAGCTGTAGGTAACGCCATCCCCCACCCAGTCGGTCCCACCCCTGAAGTTGCCGCTGCCACTGCTGCCCATTTGAGTGCTCACGCCCACGAAGCCCATTCTCATCACGATGCCTACGTTGCACCTGTTGTGGCTTATGCTGCACCCGCATATGCACATCACGGTGGCGTCGACTTTTCTCATCACGTTGGCGTAGCCCCTGCCTACGCCTATGGACACCACGGTTATGCCGGTCACGGTTATGCCGGTCTTTACCACGGTGAAGACGATGGTCAGTACTATGGTCATGGTTATGATGGTCATTATGATGGTCATGCTTATGCTGGCCATGGTTATGCCGGTCATGGTTATGGCCACTATGGTTACAAATTCCATGCCTAAATTCGATTGAGTTTGTTAATTGTTGATCGAATACCAATGAGTTTTGTTGGTGACCGTTTTGTTGTATATAGTCAAAAGATACCCGGTGGGTGGTGATGAGTATGCATCGCTGCATACGTATATTATTGTTATTTGTAATAAAAGATTGTGAGAATCAAACGAAAATGTAAAAAAAAAGTTTTGTATGATAATAAAGGTGTTGTTCAAATTATATACTTTTTTGTCCAATGATTGAATAATAAATGACTCGAGGTTACAGATATGTTTGTATACCAATAATGGGTTTTTCCGTTTTAATGTCATACGGGAAAAATCAAAACGGCTGGGAGGTGCAATGAATTTAGTTTACATATACTTTTTTTAAATTGAGATATTTAGTATGAATTATTAAATGACAAAAAAAAAACAACAACCAACATATGAAGCTTGTATTAAAATTCAATACAAAATACTGTATAAAGTTTTCAATAATCATTTATGAAAAAATGTTATAGATGTCATCAGGCACTCTGTATAGTAAAGTTACGAATCTTCAACACTTTGTTGAAATATTTTTGAATTGTATAGATTACGGATCATAATACTATGTCTGTAATATGAAAAAAATAATTAAAACTTAGATTATAATTATAATATTTTTGTGCATGCAGATGTAGATGATATGATTTTCTGTTCGCGAGAAAAATAACAGAAACTCGGAGGTTAATTGAGTTTGGTATTTTATTGTTGTACTGTATTAAAGGTATCGGAAAATTTAAGTCCTGAAATTATTATACTGAGTATATAAGTTCAAATAAACTTATATCATTCTGTGAAAGTATTTTGTATAAAAAAAGAATTAAGAATAAAAAAGCTTTTGATAGCTATAATATATAGCATTTAAATTGCATATACTATACAATAATGTGCTAGTTGATGCTATTATATGGCATGTTTTGTAAACATGCATTTATAACCTACATATACTGTACATGTCCACCGTATAGCAGATGTGACTGTCATAATCTGAATTCAGTTAAAACCCGATTTTATTAGTCAAAACTCGATTAACCTTAACTACAAAGGTTAGGTTAGTGACTACAGGCCGCCAAACGTTCAAATTTCTAAATCGATCAACTGATTTTAGTTTTGACTAGTAAAAACTGGATTTTGGATTCGTGTTCATATACGGATATAGATACATACTGTGTTACATATATCGTATGTTTTTTAAACACACATCAGTTTATGTAGTTCATTATCATGCTGTTGAGTTAATTATATCTTTTGAGCGCCAAATGCCATGACTTTGGTTAACCGGTGCACCCCTTAAACTCCAAATAAGAACATTATCTTATCATAAAAACATTATCATAATAAGAACATTATCAATACAGGATGTTTATAGAACTAATTTCGTTCCTTTTCCTACTAGGTATCACCCCCTGATGTTTGTCACCATAATTTAGAACCACCCTGTATACATTAAGGATACGCTTTATATAGAGTTTCGCTTTATTTGCGAATTTAAATTCGATCTTTGAGTTATTCGATTTATGCGAGTTTTGAGTAATTTCATTTTTTATTTTTGAAAGTTTAGATTTATATCAATTTCAATTTATGCGAATTTCGATTCATGTGACTATAGATTTATACGATCTTTGAGTAATGTAATATTCGATATATGCGATATTCGATCTGTTTTTCAACATGGATATTGTTACGTTCCATGTCCCGAAAATATTTTTTAAGGGGTGGGATTCTTGGCTACTTTGGGATCCCTGGCTACTTTGGGTGGGATTCCTGATCCCGAGTATGTTCTAGTCTAGGCTCTTAATACGAATTGTGTACGAATAGCGGAGTTCCACTGTATTATCATCTGTAGATGCCAGTTTATTTCGCCGTCTATTTCCTCAGTTAGTCACTCACAAGTGAAGCCTAATATGAAGCGTATTTTATATGCTGTTTATATTATAATATAACATGCAATTTAATGTATTAACAATGTGTCTTAATTAAAATATGGCAACTTATGGTTATAACAGAATTTGACTGTAAATAGTTATACGGTATAATACGAGTATTTATACGTACGAGCCATATTTGTGGCCCACAGGCTACACAGGCTGTATTTTTCACATTCGACGATTCACTCAATTCATACATTTTTTATTTGTATAATCATTTTTTTTTTCATAAGATGTAATACACATCACGGATTAACCCACCAACCACGATTGACTTTCCAGTAGCACATAGCTTGTTTTGATTTAAAATAGCTGTCAAGTTAACAGGTTTTTTTCTCCGTAAAACCATCTGTTTTCGCGAACACCAGAAAACAATAAAATTCACAGAAAATATTTTTTATCGGTCGATTTTCCGACACATTAGGAGGTAATAATAACAAAAGAGTCGTAAAATTTGTTAAACGACGACGTTGATTATAACGAATAACATGAAAGGGTGGAACATGTTTCAGGTACCATCATTTTAATGATTTGACCTTAAACTTCAAGGTTGGCTATTTTTCTTTCCCCTGTTCATTTGTTTCTTCTTTGCATGTGTATGTAGTTATGTGTCAGACTGGTTTTCATTCATGAAAATAGAAACCGGCTGAATTTAATTAAATACGAGTAAAAAAATATAAAAATGTTTTACTACAAGTATGTTTCGTGACACGATGCTCATCACTCATCGTAAAAAAGTTGAGCATAGTAAGAAAAAAAAATATTAAGTAGGTTAATTATGTATAACGAGATTACTTAAAGTGATTGTACGTAATTATACATTTTTTTTGGGTTGTAAATTGTGTAACTATTTAATCAACACAAAAGAAAGAGAAATGATTAAAATTGCAACAAAAAAACAAGATATTCTATTTTATTAGTGCTTATTTACATGGTGTTTGTTTCACATAATTAACTACTATAATTAACTAGAAGTAGCCCCGTGCCATGCACGGGTGCTAGCATCCCTCCTACCTACCTGTATATAATATTATTTGGTAAACATGCACTTTAGGGCACCATCGAAAAAATAGAAACCGCTTGAATAATAAAAATTTAGAATCAATTTTGCGTTTGACTACTACAAAAATAGAACTAAATATATACAACAATTGTTAAATCGATGGAATGTCATTCACCTAATTAAATTGTTTGGTATTTACTTTTTTATACTCTTTTTATTAGCTTCACTATTTGTGTGAGTGGATAAGTTCTAAATTTTTGTGAGCGAGTTGTGAGTTTTTACATATAAAAATAAAACTACGCGAATGATTTTAAAAAATGAGGTGTCTATAGATTCTACCGAGTAACACTGGCTAATGGCATCAATGAAAAACCAATATGGCGGACGCTACATGCCATATATGCGTTATTTTTTAGACCCTCCTACAGGCTAAATGGCGCGATGGATTTTAATGAATGAAGTGTCTACGGGTCCGTCTTATTCTTACAAGCGACACTGACTATATGGAATCAATGAAAAACCAACATGGTGGACGCTGTATGCCAGTTTATAAAGATTATGCATACAAAAACAAGACGACGGTGGATTTTGATGAATGAGGTATCTGTGTATTCGTTTTAGTGTATCGAGTGCCACTACCTACATGTTGTTTATTAAAAACCAATATGACGAACGCTATATGCCAGTAAATAATAGATGATAGATTGTGTTTTTGGGTGGTCCTTCATAAGTCGCACTGAAACTTCTATGTGGCCCTTGGTCCTAACAAATCTGTGCATTCTTGAGTTCGATTGTAACAAAAGATTTCAAAGAAATTACCACTTTGTTTTTAAATTTAAAAAAAAAAAATAAATGATATTTTTCGGTTTTCATCTGAGTATCACTTGTGTCGACATTAAAGTTGATAGTTCAACTTTTTTGGTTACATTTGTTTTTGTAAAAAAAAAAATCAACACAAAAGAAATAGAAATGATTAAAATTGCAAAAAAGACATTTTGTTTTATTAACAGAAATGTTTTGGTGCTTATTTACATGGTGCTCATTTCACATATAATCAACTACTATAATTACACCACTAAACAAGCTGAAGAAAGACATTTGTGAGTAGTTAGATTGTAACAAAATATTTCAAAAAATAATCATTTTTTTTTAAATTTCGAAGAAAAAAAAATGATATCTTTCGGTTTTCATCTGAGTATTACTTGTGTTGACATTAAAGTTGACAGTTCAACTTTTTTGTTATATTTTTTTATGTAAAAAATATAATTTCTAACTATATACTAATAGATGATGATTAAATGTTGTGGCGGTATGACGAAAACGCTCACTTTCAATTAGTGGTTGCGTAACTATAACCGAATTGAGTTGCAGGTCGCATTTCATTTTTGTAATACACCATAGGGTAGGTGTAGTGAGGGTAGTAACCGTACGGTACAACATACGGGTAGTTTGGAGCGTACGAATAAGTGGGAGTTGCAACCGGTCTGATTTCAAGTGGTTTCAATGCGCTGGTTCGCAATTCGGCTCCTGCTTTGGCTTTCAAATGCTGTTCGGTAGCCTGTTCGACTTCTGCTGATGCCGATACTTGTTGAGGAATAACGTCTCCAACTGGCTGTAAAAGAGTGTAAAGAATCCATTTACGAACGTAAAACTTTGTTTCGCTACAGCTTCAAAACAATTCTAGTGGAAGTTGTGGAAGCTCTGAACTTGACGTTTGTTTGAACGTCTTTGTCGAAACTGTTATTGAATTTCACACATTCTAAACTTTGACTTTCATGGTGATGTTTGTTTGTTTGTTTTTTCTAACTTGCTAACTTCGAAGTTTAGTTTTTCTTTTGAGTTTAAAATTTTTTGAAATTTTAAAAGTTTTCCTTTTTATTTTCATAAGATTGTGAGAAAGTGGATTTAAATTAACAGAATATTCTTTATCCAATTTT
Organism: Cryptops parisi; assembly: GCA_034695005.1. NCBI lineage: Eukaryota > Metazoa > Arthropoda > Chilopoda > Scolopendromorpha > Cryptopidae > Cryptops > Cryptops parisi. The sequence goes on along the minus strand of JAQIWH010001090.1, from coordinate 2,772 downwards.
ATGGTACACAACTTAGCAAAAGTCTTAGAATTAAATCTGGTAATGTTTGCTAAGGCTGCACAACGCAATTTTGGTGTGACAAGCGAAGCAATTTGTGGACAACTGTGACGTCAGTTTTCTAGTCAACCAGTTTTCATAGATTGAACAAAAAGCTGACGTGTACACAACTTGCTCCCATTGTAAACCTAAAAATTACGTTTGACGGGAAGCTTTTAGACAATTTAGCAAAAAAATTTGGAATAAAACAGATGGCATAAATGATAAAAAAATTTTGTGTGAAATGTTTTCATTTTTCCATTTTAATATGTAAAATTTATGACGGCTAAAAATATAAAATTTTGTAATTCTCATTGTCACTCAAAATCCCTCCTAGCAGGAAGAAGTAAATGTTTTACTTTTTCAGTGAAATTTTAGATTAATTTAAACTGAAACCAAAATTTTAAAATGTAGTTTGAATAGGCTTAAAAATTACCAATAATTCATCTAGCTAAGTATGAATTACTTCTTTTTAGGTGTTTTTGTGTTAATTTTTGAACTGTCATTGTTCTGGTGTTATTTCTTTGGTTGAACTTACTTGGAAGCCTTCAGCTCCTGCAGTGTAGGAAATCTTAACGGGTTTGCCTTCTGGTGAAATGTAGTTGTAAGCGCCAGTGACTGTACCATCTTGAGCACGAGCTTCGCTTCTACCAATACCGTCGGTACTTGCGAAACCGTAGCTATAACGTCCCAAAACATCTTGAGTACGGTACAAGGCAGTTCCAGCTGCTTGAGGAGGTACAATCAAGGGGGCACTAGCGTAGGGAACAAGCATTGGGCCAGTGGATTGGACCGAAGCGTGAGATGTGGTGCCAGCAAAGACACACATTGCCAAACTTGCGAAAAGTACCTAGTCAAGATATACACCAAAGAAAGTTGACAAAGAAATACATTTTGGCCAAGTTCTTAGAATGTCTTGATTAAATTATTTTTTGTAGTAAATTCTGTGATCTATCTCAAACATTTAAAATGTTTGAGATAGGTTGTGTACTGATTTGTAAAGAAACTGTTTTCGTGTTAAATAGAAAATGTTCATCTAGATGTTAATCTGACATTAGATGAACATCTAGCATGTTAGATGTTTACAGCTAAAATTGTTTATTGTAAAACGCAGCTAGTTTAAAATGGCCTAGCGCCCTATAAATCAGCATGCTAAAAAGTACTTTGTCGAGAGATTTGTCAAAGAAAGTTGACAAAGAAATGCATGTTGACGAAACTCTTAGAATGTCTTGATGAAATACTTTTTTTGCAGTTTAGTTTAAAACATTAGAAATTTGATGAGATAGATTATGTACTATTTTATAAAGAAACTGTTCTCATGTATTGTGAACTACCAAAAGGTCTTGTTCAGCTGAAAGAACTACTGTACAGTTAAATGTTCATCAAGTCTAGATGTTAATCTAACATTAAACCAACATCTGGTATCTAATCTAAGATGTTCATAGCTAAAGTTATTTATTGTAAAAATTAACTAGTTTAAAATTGTCTATTGTATAATTAAGCAAGTACTTAGTGGAAAGATTTGTCAAAGAAAGTTGACAACAGAAACTGTTCTCATATATTGTGAACTACTAGAAGGTTTTGTATGGGTGACAGAACGTTTTAAGTTATATGAAAACAATTTATTGCTGTAATTGTTAAAAGTTTAAAATATATAAACTAGTTTAAAATTGTCTATTGTATAACTAATCGTGCCAGAATTCATCTTCTAGAGGTTTGTCAAAGAAAGTTGACAAAGAAATGCATGTTGATCAAATTCTTACCATGTCTTGATAAAAATGTTTTGTTATGCAGTTTAGTTTTATAATCGCAAAAAAAGTAGGTATATTATGTACTGTTTTGTCGTATAAAAACAGTTCTCGTGTATCGTGAACTACCAGAAGGTATTGTTCAAATGAAAAAAAATTCTTGACGTTAGACTGAAACAAGTTGTGAAATGTTAACAACTGGAATTAGTCATTGTAAAGTGTAGATAGTCTGTATATATAAAATGTAGACTGTTTCATAAAATAAGTAAGCAACTAGAATAGAACAATACTTACCAAGGAGTACATTATGGCTTGTAGGTGAAAGCTGCGGTGAAACGTGGACGTTGAGGAGATGATTTTCGAAAATCTTCGAGATTTGTTGGTGGACAGTGAAATCATAACCCCTTTATATACTGTTTTGAGAGTATTTTTTTTACCCCATGGGGGATATACAAAACCTCGAAATGCAAGTAGATGATTGGTGAGATGCTACCCAAAATTGCGACGTCATCATCATGATGTACCTTTCTCGAGATAAGAGTCGGTCAAGGTCCGAATCTTTTCGGTCGTATTGCTCAATAGGTAACAAAGGGTTGTTAACTCACAGTTCGATTTTTCGTATGAAGATGTAGGTGGGTTGTCTTTTTCTTTCTGTTTCGTTGTCAGGGTTTTTTCTTTGCAACCTTGACAAGTCAGATGTACAATTATATGTAATTTCTCGTTGTATTACGCACGAGAAAGCATGATTAATATAAGTCTCACACACAGTATGACTTTTTTTGTCTCTCCAATCTTTCGGTTTGTTCGTTGTTGTTCTTTTGTTCATTGGTACGAAAAGTTGCCTAATATTTTTTTTAATAATTATTTAATCTTTATTTTATTTTATGATAAAATAAAAGGAAAACCTGCTCATGAATGTAGGCTACTGTATTATCAGTATGTGCAGTTATGAAATTTTATATATGTATAGCATGTATATGTATAGTAT
>JAQIWH010001089.1:0-35873 GCA_034695005.1 Cryptops parisi | reverse complement strand
TTTGTGATTGAAAGAAATTAAGAACTTGTAATCTCGTTTTTATTTCCTATATGTTAGTTTTTAAGTTGTTTTTTTTTTATTTCAAATTGTCTTGTTATTTGTTACCTTTTTCGATTCGTAAGAATTGTATAATGTTAAAAATAAAAAATAAAATAAAAAGCAATCGTTAGTTATCAACATACTAGTAAATAGCCCGTCAAAAATGACAGGAAAGTTTTTTGTGTTTATTACGAAATTCATCGTTTATCTCATGTTACTTTGCAACATTCGATGACGTGTAACAATAATAAATCCTACAACAATATGAAAACCACTGGTAAAATACCCACTTTAAATGACTCACTTTCTTTGCAGGATTCCAAAAGACATTGAGTCATGTGATGCCTTGTCATATGTCATTATAGGACGTCATATGACGATGCACGTTTTTAGCCAATGACACGCCAGATACATACCGACGATGAAATTTTTTATCGTTTTATAACAGAGGATATAACGTCATATAACGCTGCACATTTTTAGCTAATGACATGTCAAAAACATACCGACGTGAGATTCTTATCGCTTTATAATAGAAGCTTGAGACGATGCAATTTATTATTCCAACAGATTGACTCCAAAGGTGGTTTAATTTAATGTGGTATTTTATTTGGTAATTTGATACGGTGTAGCATTTTAACCATTATTTCAGCCTCATTTAACGTTGTAAAAATACGTCTATCTGTTTGAACATTCAGATAAATTTATGCAAAATTCCCTGTGAAAACTAATAGTATATTTTATTTTTATTTTATTTACATCTTATCTGAAGTGATAACAGTAAGTTATAGTATACTTATATATAGATTTTTCTTTCCCCACCTGTTCTATCTCGTAAAAGTGTCAATAATGAAAATTTACAAAAATTAATACAAAAAATGAATTTGAAACATGTAGTTAATAAATTTGAGCTTCACAGCAATGATTTGTTTTCCATTATAAAATCAGTTTTATAACGCGAAAATATAATTTTATATATGAGTTAAAGAAGAACTAAAATACAATACAACATTTGATAATTTTCTTGAAGTCTAAATGACACACTCTTAGTCTTATTTCAATGCAATAGCAATATAAAACTAGGTAAGTTAAAAAATAAAATAATGTAAATTTTTCAATACGGTAAAGCTGTTTCAACGTTTACAACGTCACATACTGCGATAATAAATTTTTCGTATGTCATAAAACCGTTGAAAAAAAATGTTTTGTTCTCGAAAGCCAAAATATTTTATTTCAGCTTGAAATCATACAAAAATGTTTAAAAAAACGATTCAACACAATGCATAGTATTGAAAACTTCAACCTAATATTATGCAACGGTCACAAATGCAAATATTGAATGAATTATGAATGACCAATGTAAAGTTAAAACTAGATGTACGTTTACCAAATCACCATGTCAAACAATTGTTCTCTTTCATCGAATGCATTTTACGCGGAAACGAAAGCTGTGTTAACTCTTAAGCAAGCAAATGTAATTTGCACGAGTACAAGGTTCTGGTCTTAAATTATAAAAGAAGCAACTCTTTCTTCGCGAAAAGAGTTTCCAGCAGTTAGGTTTTCGAAAGTTCCACCAGCAGCATCCTTTAAAATCAAATAGCATTCTGAGAGTAGTTTTCAAATCTTGGAAACATCAACTCGGCTTGACTTTTGCTTTTTCGCGCAGCAATTTCAATTTCGTCTGTTAAACTTCATTTGTCACCTGCGAACGTTTTGGCCCTTCTGATCTTATAGAAGAAAAATCGATCGCCAACCTCCTTTGGAATGCAATGGATCGTCCTCACGCAAATGCGATTCTCAGCCCATTTAGGCGCGAAAAGAACTCGTTTTTATCAGAAGTCCTTTGGATTCAGAAGAACCTCAACCAGTTCACACGACACAGACTTTTACAGCACCACTACTCTTTTTTTTTCCCACTTGGCGTTTTTTTTTTTGTGCTGAGTAGGTTCAATCTTTTCGGGTCATTTTAACGAAAAGCACGAGCTCTGTCTATCCATGGAGCTAACCCGATGAAAAATTGTCTCTAAGCGGCGGGAACAACAGCCTATTAAACTGTAAAGGTACTTTCAAGAAATTGAAGGGATAAAATGGACTTGTTAGAGGGGCTGTGAAAGAAACGACAGATGTTCCTTAGTTTGGCCAGTAAAAGGGTTTTAATGAGTCGTCGTCAAATTGATTCACTGACCATATGGTGACAGATTCCTTTTTCGCACTGCGATTGTCTTCGACTGATGCAATTTCTAACCAACTGAATGGCGCTTGCACATAATGATTGAGACTCGCTTGGATTAGCCCACTGTTCCACAAACATGTTGAAAACTCCGCAAATGCATAATAAGAGCGATTTAAACTATTGCAAGATTGTTGTTGTTGATGTGTCTTAAACAGTCCATGCTTTATTTTTATTATATGCCATCAAAAATACAAGTGAAGTTATTGTTTAAATTTTTAAAAACGAAATACAGCTGTTGGCATTTTTATAATGTTATTTTTGTCGATAAGAAAAAACACGTCTGTCTATTTATACGCGCATCACGCAAAAACATGTTTTTTGTTAATTCGGTTCTGTTTTATTTTGTTTTTATTTGTTTCGCAACGATTTGTATTTTATCCCATGGATTGCTTAAATAAACTAAACTAAACTAAAACGACTAAACCTATTTTCACAAAACTTTGTACCTATGTTATAGTCGATGCAAAGAATGGCATAAGCTAATATCAATATTATAATTTTCATTAAAAAACCGACAATTCCACCTTTCAGGAATCATTCCCCAGTATCGATCCTCACTTGTCTACCAAGTTTCTTAAAAATGGGTTCAGACTTTTTACGTCATGCGCGCACATACAGATAAATAAAAACGTAAAAAAAAATTGAATGTACATCAATAACAACAGTCACTACCTTAAACAAATTAGATATATCCATTATAGTTTTTACCAGTACTTACCATAAATGCACACTTGGCATTTATGAGACCCCCTTTTTTGTCTAATGTATCTTCGGTAACGTGATAAAATTTTCAACCAATTCTTATTTAAAAGAATAAAAATTTGCTAATGGCACACCGTACGTGAAAAATTAACGGTGAATAAGCAAATTATAAAAGACCTGACGAATTATTTAACTGTCTAATTTAAAATTTTCTTTGCATTTTTTTTTTCAGAAACGAGCTTTCCAAAAGAGACAATTTCCATGTTGCAGTCCATTAGTGGCAAATCCTCCTTGCGTATTTATTCTTGACACAACACTACAAAAGACTTCAGTGTATTAAGAACGACACCTTGCTTATCAAACGACAAGCTGCGAAGCTTTAAAGAAATCTCAACAGACCATTGTGTTCTTTTCCAATTTAAACCCGTTCTTCAAAACATGTTTTCTCATCTCCTGATTGTTTTCAAAGGATTACTTCCGGCACAGTCTCTTTCACGATCATACTGACAAACCACTCCAACAAACCAGGAATTCTTATTATGTGGTTGATGCAAAGAGCCTCCTGACGTTTCCTTACAAAGTACTTTCCAAAACTGCCATCAGCACCAACAGGTTAAAAAAAATATATATATACACTATCACTTTTGTTTTTAAGTTCACAACAAAGCTACTTTCAACGTGGATGAACATTCTCCAAGTTTCATCCACTGACTTCAACCTGTCATTTGTCTTCACTACTCCAGCCAGAAAGCGAATTAACATTGTTCTTGATGCTCATTAGAAAACCTTTTAAGCGAATGGGATCAGGGTGATTTGTTTAGTGCAACTTACACGCTTCGCTTTGTAATGCACGAGCAAACTAATTGAAATGCTGAGGTTAGAGTCTTGTCAAGATGACACATGAAGGACGTTGAATTTATTTTTTTTTAGACTTTCATTTTTTTTTAACAACAAAAAAAAAAGTCTTTCTATAGAAAAAAGCTACTGATTTATTTTATCTTTCAAGCACGGAATTGAATTCCACAAGAATCGAATTCCGGAGAAAAGTAACATCGAAGGATGCGTTTAATGGTCTTGAATCCGATTAAACTCCGAGACGACAAAAAACAGTCCTCGTTCCCTATATAGCTTTATATAGTGACATGTATACTGTAAAAGCCACGCGACGAGAGAGAAATAACTAAAGATCATCGGATTAAACCAACCTTAAAGTGAAATAGCCTGATACTTGAAACTACCCCCGCAAGAAAAAACGATACCGTATTTGGCCCTAAATTGATAAAAATTGCAGATTACGCTCAAGCACATGATTGGTATATTTTATAGTTTAGAAGGTAAGCCGATTATATTTGTGATATTTAATTAAATTTAACTTAAAAATTGTAAAAAAAGACAACAAATAAAACAAAATACAAAACGGTAGAATCAATTACATAAAAATATTTTATGTAAATATTTTATGTATTTCAATTTTTTTTCATAAAATATCAATACTAATATCAATGTTTTTATCTATCTTTAGTTTTTCATGTCATATTTTGTATGTCATTTTTTTTGTATGTTCTCTATCATATTTCTGTTTCCCTATGGGACGAAGACTAATAAATAAATAGATAAATAATATCGGTACTCAGTTGACGTGAAAAAATTTTATTTCACAAGTTACCCAACATATTCGTGAATTCTTTAAAATATGTACCGGTAATACTTTCCTAATTAACAAATGAACCCTAGCATAAATTTCGAATTAACATAGACCTGCAGGGCATTCCTAAAAGGTCTAGTCAAATTTTAACCACAAATGGTACATGTCAAAACAAAGCAAAAAGTCCATATAGAAATGGGTCCGGAAATGCTTACTCATTTGCATACCTATAGCGATTATAAGACAAATAAGATTATAAAATTAGGTGACTTCATCGTTGTTATCTCAAAAGGGAAGCATTCTCGGACCCATGTTTATATAGACTCTTTGCTTTTTTTTCATGCATTTGTGGTTAAAATTGACTAAACCTTTTAGGAACACCCAGTATATATTATCGTTAAAGTGCAAAGTTCATTATATACCGTAAAAATACTTAGTAAACGTGTAAAAATTACCCAACTAACTCGCAAACCTTTTAAAGTGTGCAATTACGTCCTTCTCCTAATTGGTAAACTAAGCCTAGCATAATCGAGAATTTGCAGGATGTGTACTATCGTTAAAAAAATCGCAGAACTCATTATATCTCATGAAATTCTTAGCGAACGTGTCAAAATTCTACATCACCAATTTACCCAACGAACTCGTGAATTCTTTCATGTGTGAAATACCTTCCTAATTGATGAACTGACACTGGTGGTTGATTAATTTCAGCTCTTTTCACTCAAGAAGTTGCGTTTCATTATTTCACAACAATTAACAATTAGGCAACTCACGTTGCTTTAAAAGACCGCGAGATGGGACGAGGTGTTGGTTTTACGCTTTGCTGATGTTTAGACATGAAGCAAAGAATTAGGGTCTCCGTCGGCTAGGCAAAAGCAAAACATGATCGAATCGGATTGATGAGTGAGTGGGTCTAACTTTTACTACCAACCAAGAAGGAATCGAATCGGAAAAGCAAAGGTTAACGATGAAAATCACAACAGCAAAGACGCTTTTTCCACATCCCCCTTCTTCCTCGTTGCCAACGAAACGAGTGGGGGGGGGGGAATAAAAGTTGAAACCTACCACTGCCAGGAACCTTTCCTTCTCGTTAGCCCCAAAGAAGAAGAAGACGTGCAAACGTTCGGAATCGATTTCAGAAACAGAGATAGGGAAGAAAGTGAAAAATAAAGTGTCTTCAACTAAAACTCTCTCATCCGACATCCGGCTGGTGCTTTAAATGGAAAGTCTCAAACGACGAACAAATTTTCTAAAGGCGAAAAAAAATAAAAAGTTTTTTTTTCCCAACCCCGCCCGAAGCAGTCTAATAATCATGGCGGGCATCGTGAATTGATAAAATTAGAGAGGCAAAAGCAAATGAAGGCAATCGGAATTAATGAACGTGTGCGTGAATTGATTGGGACAAGGCAAAAAATAACGCAACGCTGAGAAGAAGAAACACACACAAAAAAAAACAGGTTTCGTTTCCCTAGAGAAGCATCTTTTCTGGCAGAATCTTGAACAAACAGGGAGCCTAAACAATTCAACAGTTGATGCCTATTTAGTCGTAAACCACAAGTTTTGCAAGTTTTATAAGCGTGCCAACCAAATCAGTAAACCACAAGAGAGGTGTGGATTATAAGATAGTGAAAAATCAATAACCTAATTAAATCGAAACACCTTGGCATTATTATATGCATTACGAACTCTCAGCCCATTGTCACAGATGACTTACTGCCCATATAAATATGTTAATAACATACATAGTAAATAAAATGTATAAATATCACAATACATGTATAATGTATCGCTATTTTATTCATTTACACGAAATATGTATTTTGTAGTAAAGTGCACAAATAATGCGCATACTGAGTCCTAGTATTGAATATGATTACATAAACAATGTGTATAATAATAAAAACAAATACATTAAGAATGCTTTTTAAGCATGCTCTTTATATAACCTACTGTCATATACAAATGTACTATAAAAATGAAAATAAAATTTTTACTTTTAGTTTCGTATTATGCGAATTAAAAACTTATGCAATCTCTGAGTAGTTTCTATATTTAATTTATGCGTGTTTAGAATGATTCCATTTTTGATTTCTGATCGTCTTGATTTATGCAAATTTTGATTAATGCAAAATTATATTTATGTAAAATCAAATTCATTCGATGGTTCAGAATTCGATATTTGGTTTATGCGAGTTTTGAATAATTCCATTTTAATTCTTAAATTCTTAAATTTTTTATTCATAAATTCCATTTTATAGTTCTGCAATTTTAGATTTATTTATTTATTTATTTATTTACTTATTTATTTATTTATATATGCAATTTTTTTACATTAAACGTCTGTGGTTTTTGATTTATGCGGTTTCGAAGGTTCGTTATGCGTTTTTAGGCACATTGAACTATATATAAACAACTGTAAATGGCAGTATACGTTCAATTCTCAGTTCACTCACAAACTCACACGTGAAGATGATATAAAAAGTATAATAATAACAACGTGGATATTTGCAATGGTTTTGGTCATTTTCGTAATTGAGCTGTAGCTATGCGTGATGTTATGTTGGAAAGCTTTAAAAAGCTGTAGCTAAATGCTGTGCTCAGCAGGAAAGCGCTACAAAGCTGTAGCAATGCACTGTGTTATACAGGAAAACAATCAAATTTGTTGCTTTCTATTGTGCTAATTGCTAAAACTAACCTACGCTTTGCACGGATAACTTATTTGCGTCTAATCAAGTTCCAAGTTTACATATTTGAAATAACAAAACTGTGAAGTCCCGTCATATTTGCGACTCATCGGATTCTCACATTAGCGGTTTTATATACAGTGACAACAAAAATGCTGTTGTAGTATCTCAGTAATGATAACCTAAATACTGTTACGTATGCCCCTGAACGTAAAATCCAGGGGGAGAGAATAAATATTCCACCATTATGTTGTGTAACACCGATATACTATGCACCTACGTAGAAATATTATGGTGCCATTTTCTGGAAAATACAGAAAATGGTAAAATAATAGAAACAATAATAAGAAACACTTTGATGTGAAAATGTGATTTTTAAAAAACAAAAGATTTGATTTATCATTTTATTGTCCAGAGCCCTTCAATCACAATATATATTTTAAAAAATAAACTCAAAACTATTAAAAATAGTTCTTTGGTGGTTTTATTTTTAACATTTTTATTGTAAAATGTCCAATTTTCTTTTTCTTTACTTTAAGTTATTTTTTCCGTTGTTCTAATTGCTAAGATTAGCTCTTTATATATAAATTTCAGGTTTCACCCAAAGCTATAACAAGGAGAACTTAAATAATATTTTTTTCAAGAACAAGACAAAAAATGCGACACAAAAGGTTTATATGATCGATTGGGGACCATTTCTAGTTAGCTTCGTCAAAACATTCGTTGCCAAGGGCACCGCGAAAGATCAACGTTTGACGTGTTCACAGAGATTAGTTGTGAAGAATTAAAAATAAAATCGAGAGAAAAAAACCCACATGACCTTTAGTCTTTTTTAAAACTCTGTCGTGTGGCTTAATCCCTCTGAAAATCTTTGTTTGAAAAACATGTTGTGTCATATTAATGACATCCCCGTTTCATGTTTGATTTTAAAATTAATTATATGCAATTCAAATTGACTTTTAAAGTAATATTCATCTCAATGAATCTAACATCCAGGTTTTGCTTTTTAGTCCGAGTATTAAAATCCAATATAATACAAAATTTAAAAATTATAGAGTTTTGGAGTATAAGTTGCTAAGAAGATACTGGTCTTGTACAAGAAAACTAATTTCTGGTGACGACTGAAATTGATTTAACCAATGCTAGTTTTTTATTCTAATTGCAGCAAAATCATATAATTTTACCATAAAACAAGTACATTAAAAATTATATACTCATATATTGCTTATACATACATGATCCAAAACAAATTATGATAATAGGTGATTTTTGATTAATGCGATTTTTGAGTAATTCAATGCTCAATTAATGCGATTTTCGATTGTTACAATTTTTTAATACTGTAATTAAATTTATGTGATATATTTTACATATTTAGGCAAGTAATTCCATATTCGATAATACGTTTTTTGAGTATTTTTGATCTATGCGATTGATGCGATTCTTATTGCATTGAACTTTTGACTTATGCGATGGATAATTAGTTTCAGTTTTTATTATATCATATAGTAGTCTCATGAACGCCTGTAAATGGCTGTGTAAATTAATGACCAATTAAGACCTCACTCACAAATTCACACGTGAAATTAAAGTAATACAAAATGTACTTCTTAAGTACAGTAAAAATGCTTTTTAAAAACACGCTTTATGGAAATTTGAGTTTATTTGATCTTTTGAGACAGTCGATATTCGATTTATGCGAGTTCCATTTTTGATATCTGCAATTTTCGATTTGATTACTTTGGACTTAAGCAGTTTTCAATTTATGCGATTCACACTTTATGCAACTTTTGGACTATACAGTATACAGTATATTAACATAAACACCTGTAGATAGCAGTATACGTTCAATTCTCAGCTCACCCATAAACTCACTCACAAGTGAAGCTAATGAAAAGAGTATAAAAACTCACAAACTGACAAACTCACTAGTGAAGTTAATATTAAGCGTATAATAAATACCAAATATCAATGAAAATCCCATTCATATCTAGAACAGAATATGTTCAAACAACTTTCCTATCAGGTGCGGAAAATAGCCATTACTTTGCAGAAATGTTATATCAACGCATTGTGACACATCCCATCGTTAATGATCAACTTTTCCATAACTCCTGCTACACAAACATGGATTTCCTAATAGATTTTTCCTCCTGCCCATCATCACTAATAATATATATATAAAAAAAAACAAGAACTGACTCCCATGTCTGACAACAACAGTATGGTTACAGGGAAAAATCATCAGCAGCAGGCTTTCAGTTCCCATGCACTTCTTGCATGCACGTCATTTATTCAATTTCCTGACCATTAATCAAAAGCAGAAAATACGTCTTTTTTTTCTTCAAGCTCAACTTCTTCGACACATTTCCATTGGAAAAGTAATTTGAAAGATAAAAAGCAAAGAGGATGTTGGACGTCTTGGACCACAAACTCTACACCAGCGATAAGTTTCCAAAGAAGACTGCCAAAGGACAAAGTTCCAAAGAACACGAGTAAAGAGAGAGAGGGAGAACAAACAAGAAGATTGCGTTGCTCGTCAAATACGTAAAAGAAAAAGAGTGAAGAAAAAGTTGAGTAGCGATATCTGTTGGTTTCCATTAAGAGACCATTATGGAACAAAGAACCTGTCTTTTCTTTTTATTTTTTTTTTCACAGAAATCGTTTTCAGAAGCAATCAAACTCGTCACATATAATGTAGAAACAGGAATTCAAGATAAAAATATACAATAACTTAATCTGCACTAAACGTATTTCAATATTGTTCCATTGTAATCCTTGAAACTATTTTTTAGGATACAATTATGACCGAGGAAAATTTCTGTATTCATCATTACATGAATAGCATTTAGTATGCAACGAATGGAGTGGTATTCAGTAAGTAATTGTTATTGTAATTTAATCCTTATTTATGTTATTGTACTTATCAATGTGGTAATAAAATTTTAAGTTTTGGTCTAACAATAGGCCTAAGAATTTAATGGGTTGAATGCAAATATCTGCCGAATTGAAGAAATATATGTTGATTTTAATAGTGTTTAAAGTGAAAGAGTAGTCTTTGCACCAATAGCAATAATATTGAGGTCATACTTAATATTGTATTGTAGAGCGGGATAGAAACATTTTTTGCTATAAGAATAGCTGTAGAAATAAATTAGAACATTATCATCAAAGTAGTTATATAACGTAACATGAAGAAATAGCTCATGGAAGGAGTTGGAGACCAAAAAAAAGAGGAAGAAACTATTGATGGATCCTTGAACTACACCATTTTTGGAACTAGTTAAGGTGTCCGAATGGCTTGAATTAAAGGAGAACATGCAAAAGTGAAAGTTGACCTATACTTTTTGCCAGCCTTACGATACGAAATTTACTCCGTACACGTAGCATTCATGTAGATAATAATGTAATATTACAGAAGTAAAGTTTTACATTTGAGGTTTTGTACTATCTTCAATAATTTGTGTAAACAACACCCTGTTTATGATTTTTTGGTTTATACATCTTCTTTATTTGTTTATACCTCAACTGGACTTCTACTGATTAAATTTTAGACTCAAATTAAAGCATACATTTTAGCCTTTCAAACGTAGTATGCATGTAATAGTCGAGTTCGTAAATTAAATCTTCAAAATAATTTCAAAATTTGACTTTTATAAGTATATACGGCATTTATGTATTTTTTATTCATTAGCCCAATGAAACCAATATACAGAATGAACAAGTTATCTATGAAATTTCTATGAAAATGAAAAAACTACAGCGGATTACTCCAGCATGAAGACTAACATTTGCGCCACAAGTGATGGACATATTGTGAAAATAAAACATGAGTTTCAGAAACTTGTGTACTAACCCCAAAATATCTAATAGCAAAGTACCGATTTTTTTTGTCGCATAAATAGTGAAACCGCATATAAAAAATAGCATAAATCGAAAACTCCTTGTAAAAGAAATTGTTTTGTGGTACTTTTATATTAACTGAGGTGGTGCTCTGGGTCAGGCATGGGGTTGTTGTTGTTGTTGGTTGTTGTTTGACTAAAAACAAAAGAGCACCTAAACGCTTCTAGCATTACATCAATGTAATGCAGTGCATACACTGCATTACACTGATGCATCACTGCTAAGGCGCTTTTATGTGTGACTCTATTGTTGGTTAATATTCTAATTTCAGTTGGATTAATGAAAATAAATGAAACAATTATGAATAAATGGATCACTGGCTACAACTTTTTAAATATGACTTGGTAGTTTAACTCACTGTACTTTAACTGTCCGGGAACTTTTTTAACTCCTCACAAACATTTACTTCACGTCTACCAATAGAATAATAAAAAATGATATTGTTCTTTTAATGTAAAAGCGTTTGTGGCGCTAGTGGTTAATCATGAGGTTATTATTGTTGTTTTAGACTAACCTATGGGTATTGATACCAGTTTTAGTTTAAAAAATAACAACACTTATAACAAAAAAACAATAAAATTAACACGTTTTTGTTTGTTTTATCTAACCTAAACTGGAATCTATATTCATAGCGCCACAAGCAGTCTCTCGATTAACAGAAAAGAATCATTTTATTTTTGCATTCAATTGGGCAAGATTTTTAAAAAACATAAAATAAATGAAAAAAAATAATCAATGAACCTAAAAACCTAGAAACCCAGACTTTGTCTTAAAAGCAAAGTCCAATCCCAAAGGAATCCAAACTTTTCAACCTTAAAAAAATACTGGTAAAAGAAATCCCTCAAAGTACCAATTTCCTGTTTCTAAGCCATGACAATTTTGATTGTTATGTCGCAGCTAATAAAACACCTTCAACTACAAGTCACTATACTAATCACGTAACTTTCACATAGAATTGCAAAAAAAAAAGCCATGAATGTGGAAAATTTGATTTATCAATGTTCAGATTTTCACCGCAAGAGAAAGCTGTTAAAACAAATTCAAATTTGGTACGAAGATAAACGTCAAGCAAAATCTAACTTTAATCAAATCCAAAGCAGAGAGACGAGATTGTTAATTAATTCCATCCTAACTCATAAACTTAATTACGTTAGCATAAAAATGGACGAGGCAGTGCCATTTCTGTTGTAATCAATAACTACTTGCAAGGCTTTGTGACATCATCGCCACACCGTGGCAAACTTTTGTTAATTAAGAAAAAAAAAAATATAAAAGACCATGGGTGTGAATGGAAGAAATGAGAAAAGAAGACTGTAGTGAAATGTTGAACAAAGAGAAACTCAAGTACACAGGAGAATGCTAAAAGACGAAGAAAACACAAAGAAAGTAATTCGATCGTCTTTCTACTTCCGGTTGCGTAAGGAAAACGAAGTTACCCCACGAGTCGTGCTAATGAGAAGCATTATGTTGCAAATGAAGTAGAAGCTGAAAATTGCCAATTTCCATAAGAATACGAACACTTTTCGAAAGCATATTCTTCGATTTTCATAAAACGACCAACTTTCTAGGTTTGTTTATTTTTTATACGCTTTATTTTAGCTTCACTTGTGAGTTTGTGAGTGAGTGAGCTAAAAATTGAACGTATATACTGCCATTTTATTAAAATATACTGTATAATTTTAACCAAAAATCCCATAAAGTATGAGTCCGATGTGACAAAAATTGTATATATATCACAGAAACCGTAATTGGAATTACTCAACATAAATCTATTTACTCAAAGATTGCATAAATTTAAGTTCGCATAAAGCAAAACAAAACTTGCAGAAATGCAAAATGGAATTATTACCGTTCTCAAAGATCGCATACATCAAAATTCGCATAAAACGAGAACCGCATAAATCAAACTCCGTACAAGTTCAATGTGGCAAATCGCATAAATAGAATCGAAAATTGCAGAAATCGAAAATAAAGCGTATTCTTAAAAATCATGTTTAATGTAGTTCAATAAATGTAGGCTTGAACAACTCAAATATCAACTAGAAAATAGAAACCTCGAATTAAAGCAACGATTCGTATACAGGGGGTTTCTAAAAGTCTAATCAAAATTAACCATAGATGCTACGCACCAAGACATAGCAAAAAATCCATATAAACATGAGTCGGAAAATTCTTCCTTTCTGAAATAACACAGAATAAAGTCACGTAATTGCACAGGACAATAATCGTCTCATAATCGCTGTAGTATGCAAATGAATGCATTTCTGGACTCAAGTTTATATGGACTTTTTGCTTCGTTTCGATGCGTTAGATCTGTGGCTAAAATTTGACAAGACTTTTTAGGAACTCTGAAATTCGTCTCATTTCGTGAAAATTAGAATTTAGGAACGTCCAGTATACTACGTATCTGTGCTAGGTTGTTTGTATTGCTTAACGAACACGTCTACTAGTTTATTTACCATATCGGAGCATTAGGTATCAATGAAAGTGAATGATGAATCAATCCACTTCGCCGCTGTCATTTCGAATAACGTTCAGTAGTGTTATCAACAGGACCAAACGAGCGGACAACATCGAGTCGGTGTTGTAGTGACAAACGCACTTTTCATCAACAATTCCCGTTTAAATACCCCTTCTCAATAAATCGATACAGCAACATGTGACTTGCTGGGAAACTATTTTTGTATCTTTCTAACATGAAAAAAGTTGTTTAATGCATGTCCATTCAATATTACATGAGCTGCCATGATAGGTTTTTTACGTGACTTCCTGTTGGAGAATAGAAGAGATGTGATAAAAGATTTTTTATATGCTTTATATTAACTTCACTTGTGAGTGAGGAAGTTTAGACGGTGAGTTGAGTCGAGTTGTAAATTGTGAACGCATCAAAAAAACTAAAAGCGCCAAAAGAAAGAAAATTTTGTAAAAGTTTTAATTGCAAAAATGTAGTTTTAAGAAAAAAAACAAAAACTTCTGGAATTTTCAAATTTAATAAAATTAAAAGAAATTCCTGTTAACTATATATTTATAGAAGGAAAATAAACAGTTTTTGCAAAAAAAATCTGTTAACTTTAGTTGACAAACCTCAAATTACTAGCTAATTAAAAAATGCAATTACGCCGTTATTCCAAATATCGTGCTAATTTATAAATGCATTAACACGTTTGGTACTTTTCGATTAGACGCTTACCTTTTTTGTGTTGCTAATTGCTTGTACTTAATTATGGGTTTAATTTGAACGTTAGGTTTGGGAGAAAAAAAACACAATAACGTAATAAATGTATGATTTATTTTTTTCCTAACCTAACTTGCAAACTAAACCAATAACAAAGTACCGTGCAAGCAAGTAGCACAAATAAAAGATGAGCGTCTAATCGAAAAGTATTCACGCGTTTTTTCAAAGATCAGTTTCTAAATAAGTTATCATTATTATTATCTTTCACAAAAATTGAATGACAAAGAATTCCCTATTTGCAATAGTAGTGTTCTATATTCTTGTTCCAAATAAATTTTTTAAGTTATTTGTTTACCTTTAGATGTTTTATCTAAAAGCAGCAAAAACTAAGTACATTGTATTTGTTGTTCTTGGAACTGTTTACTCGAATTAATTAAAATGCTTTAAAAGAAAAAGTGCAAACGTTTAAAGTGTATTGCAAAGTTTGTAATACAAACAAGCGCCTTAGGCACAAGAAAAACAAAATTTCGTTCGCATGCTGAATGTGCATCACCACTGACTGCACAAAATCGCATAATAGCGAAATTTATCGCATATAGCGTACACTTTTAAGTACTCTTCTTATTGCATATCATAAAAATAAACTCGCATAAATTAAAGAAAAAAAATGTGTTTTAAAACGAACAAAACCTTTGGTGCGTTCTTTCCCACTCACTATTCTCCGATGATGACGTTGACGACAACGATAATGCTATTTTTAGCTTCTGCGCGAGCAAGCATTGCTTAGTGTTCGCAGCCTTTACGTCACAGCGAGAGAACTCCAATTGCTTGGCACCAAAGGAGAAGAGGAGAAGGAAGACACAATCAACATACTCCCCCTTCCCCCCCACACACACACACTAGTACACCCTTTGGTCCCACTTCCACCTAGTCTTTCATCAACCCCAAACCTCTACTGTCCGTTTGCTTCGTCTATTATTCCATCAGTCAATGCATCTTTTCAGGACCCGTGGAAATTTAATAAAAGAGAGCATCCCTTTGGGGAAATTTGTTTAAGGAAAAGTTCAGTTACAACGCAACTAATCTATTGTCGTTTCCTCTCTCTTCCGTTCCAAAGAAACTAATGAAGAAGCTATTGGACTTTGTACAAACATAGGAAACAAAAGAATAACTTTGCCATCGACTTCAGTATCTGCAGGCCAAAGACAAGCTGTGTTGACACCTTAATGTGCAATTTCATATTTATGTAATGCGCAGGGTGTTTATGAAATAGCCTCTAGATAAAAACTTCTCATTCTGAACAGTTGGGAGTACTAAACAGATCACCTAAAAAATAAATAAAACTACATATGCTGATACTACGAATTTTGCTATGTTCAAAATTCGAGTTAAAAAAGTGAATATTTTATTGTTTATTTATTTATTGAACTATCTCGTCCCAGAGAGACATCTACTACAAAGAGAACACGTAACAGCAAAACAATATAAAATACAAAACATCTAAAAATGAAATTGACAAACTATACAAATGCGAATTGTAAACAAAAAAACAAGTAACAATAAAATTAACTTTTTCAAATAATTGAAACTTTTGACTAAATAAAACATTGACTAAGAAAAACATTTTAAAAGTTAATTTTCCAGATGATCGATTTAGCGGAAAAACTCTCCATTGGATCGTTCAACTAAGATGCGTTTCAACAGTCTAGTTACACCTGACCTTTGATATTAAGTATATTAACATTTAGTGGTTTTAGTAGAACTTTCTATTTCTAATTACACTATATGCAATGTATGTTTTATGCATTTACATTGGCATAAACCGTTTCTGAGCAGATTGCACGTATTAATTTAACAAAAATATTTTCCATTAAAATTCTTGGAAAATCGATTTGTCAGACAAACTTAAAGACCGATCCATCCAAATAATAAATTGTCGAATCTTTGTTGTTCACTATTCATTTCTACATTATAATATATTCATATTTCTAAAATACACTATTGTGTATACAAAGAATATATCAATATAAAAAAGTACATTACAAATTGTGTGTTAAGAATAGGTTTTATACATTGTTATAATAAGTATATACCAATTCCGAAGTCCCTTTCCTTAATTTTTAAAAGAAAGCACTACTGGGTGCACCGCTACAAGCATCATTAGGTGAGCTCAGTTATCACGTCCAGGAAACGGAAAATTTGCATTTAAAATAATTTATTTGCATTTAATATAAACTAACCTAATCAACTTAACCTAAACAAGATAATAATGACAAAATTTACAAAATTACAGTACAACAGTATGGTCACAAAATTTTTGTCGATGACAGTTTTTGTCAAGACATTTTTTACCGCGACATTTTTTGTACCGCAACATTTTTGCACGGCGATATCTTTGCACCACGAAATTATTACCACAATATTTTGACGTGATTCCATTTTTAATTACAGTAGTCCTCTTCCCTCATGACATCACAACATGACGTCACAACACAACTCACAACCTCACTCACAAGTAAAATTAATACAAAGCCTATAAAAACAAAACATGTAAATATTACATTAAAAACACTTTGGTCCCTTGATCGGCATTCTTAAATATACTAATCCGTAAGTTTCACATCAAACTCATGTTGTGACAAGTGACATACCAATTAGTATTTTTTAAACAAACTCTAGATTATCATCTAGGTTAATTGGAATTTAAGTGTACTTCAAATTCAGCTTAAAAAATCGACTACAGTATTCGATTGGAGACTAAAATGGAATTTTCAATCTTCTCGAACTGTGTTACACAGGTCAACACTGTCCACACACACACACACAAACGTTCCAATACATTGGACCGTTTCTAGGCAACAGATGGGTGAAGGGAGCAATGATGACATTGGAGTCTGACGTAGTATTAGGACCCTCTCGTCGGATCGTCGTCAAATGGGTTATTACACTCTACCTGGATCAAAAGGCCATTCGTCTGGATAAGAAGCAAAATGGATACTTGTTACGTTCCCTTGCTTCACTCGCTGGCTTACATAAACCAGAAACCAGACTTGCCTTCGAGCGTATTACATTACCGTACACTAGTCTACTAATTGAACAAGCCCTTCAAAAGATGCTACTAAACCTAGAGCAAAACGAATAGTTTAAAATCAGCTGCTGGGAGGTGAAACCAACCGTTCGTAGATCAAATCAAAACTAAGGAATATAATCTTGAATGTAAAGTATCGTTATTTTCGTATCAAAATATCGTGATAATAGTGCCGTCGACAAAAATGTCGTGGTAAAAATGTCGCTGTACAAAAATGTCGCTGTGCAAAAATATCGCTGTACAAAAATGTCGCTAAAAATGTTGTAGATTCGTTATTTTATTATTTCTATGTCATATTTTCCCATAAAAAAAAATTTTTTTTTAGAAAATTTAAACGATAAATTAAAATATATGAAAAAAATATATAGAACAGTACAGAGGATTTTGCAACAACTTAGTTAAATAGCAACCAAATTGCAATGCTTTTCTGTATAACACAGTGAATAGCTACAACTTTGTAACGCTTTCCTGCTTAACACAGCGCATAGCTACAGCTTTTTGAAGCTTTCCAGCATAACACAGCGCATTGGTAAAACTTTGTCAGGCTTTCCAGCATAACACAGTATTGCTACAGCTTTTTAAGGCTTTCCAGCATAACACATTGCATAACTATTTTACAGTTAAATGGCAAATGTCGCTAATTCACAGTTCAATATAAATTACTATTTTTTGAAAAATGTAGAAGTTATGCAGCCTAAACACAACTATATTAATATTTCGTTTCATTTAATTTTATTTTATTCATCATCACAGCCCGAAGGTCAAAAACTATACAAATAAAGGTATTCCAAAAGGGAAAAATAATTTGATAAACAAATGTATCATAACACATGATAAAATACAAAATGACAAAAAGAAAGAAATAGTGAGTTACAACTAAGAAATGTGGTGTGTGTATGGAAGACACGAATAATCTAATTGTACTATCGCACATAATATAAACTGTGATTATCATAAAATAATGGACTTTTGTCGCACTACTTTTTTAAAAAACAATAATTTTTTTATTAAGGTTCATACTTTTTTAATATGAATAATATTTTTTTTTCTATGTTACATACTCCTGCTTTATTATGCATAATTTTAATTAACCTATCAGTCTACGTCGCCAATTAATCCGGAAAACAAAATTCGTATTGTACTTTGGTTAAACTTTAAAATGCAATGAATAATGTTTATTAATTTTTTTGTCAATTGTTCTGAAATGAAGATTCATGCAAAATTCACTGCTTACAAGAGTAGAATAAGCTATAATTCTCGACGGATTTTAGCATTTCTTTCAATACTACTTGGCTAATGCTTTAACTTCACCAGAAGCTCTGCCTGATTATTCATTTTCGCCTATAGGGTGTTTACAATAAATGTAACACTTTTTCAATTGGTTATAACTTCGTGACCATGGTGGTATGCAAAACGTGACTGCAGTCAAACAGTGCATCGAATGTTGGAGTTTTTTGTAGATGGCGTTCTTGTGGCCTCTAACGGCTTTAACAACTACAACGGTATATCTCCCTTATTTGGCTAGCTTACTTAAGTTGGCGGCGCAGCATGGGGCTTCAGCCAAATTCTGTATAAACATTTTCGCTTCTGCACTATATTTCGCAGAATGGTTGACAATTTCAGCACTTTATGTGAGTAATTCTCTTAATCGTACACAAACATTTACACAAAGTTACGTCACTGTTTATTTATTGAGTCGATCGAACGACCTATGCAAAAAATAATATATTTAATGCAAACACTCAGTAATTATCCATAATTTAAAAATATCAAAATTAGCGATAATTTAATATACCAAAGAACGTGTATCACAAAACACATAATCCGTTCGCCTGTCTATTTATAAAACATGGAATTCGTTCATCAATCTGACATCAACTTGAAATTCGATTCGACCATCGACAGTGTTTTGAATGGGAAATGTGAGTGTCAATTTCATACTTCAAGTACGCTGCCAGGCATTGTCGTCAGAGTACAACAAGTTTCAGAGCGTGGTAATAAAATTCACCTTTATAGGCTAGCAAGGTTGGAGAAAACAACAGCAACAGCAGCAGCAACAGGCTTTGCCTATGGCGTACTAACGTACAAAAGCAACCGAGTGTTACTTTGCATTTCGCTCGCAGGCATCCTTGCTTGTTTGTTTCTCTTTTATATTTTATCCATGAAATAACAAAAAAAC
This sequence comes from Cryptops parisi, assembly GCA_034695005.1. NCBI lineage: Eukaryota > Metazoa > Arthropoda > Chilopoda > Scolopendromorpha > Cryptopidae > Cryptops > Cryptops parisi. Next base: position 16,225 of record JAQIWH010001089.1, on the reverse strand, counting down.
CACGATGAAGAAAAACAAGAAACAAAAAACAAAACCAAAAAACTTTGCAAACATGACTCGCCTAAAACAATACATTGAAGAGTCTTTATTCATTTCTGAAACAAATTCCTCTAATGGTATAAAGTTGGAAAAACAAATATCAATCTTCGTGTTTATAAAGCTTTAAAGTTACACCTTTCGAGGATTCTCGAGGATTTTCCTAGTCATCTTTAATGTTCAACGTGCGACATGATCAACTAAACTCTACTTAAAATGCTTCTGCGCGTTTCTGGCATTTTGAACTTTCATAATCATGTTTGACTATTACTTAAGATTAAAGCACAGGATTTCATAAAAATTTTCGCCACGTGTCTTAATACCAGGATATCCACACAGTTTGAACATTTTAAACTAAAGACCATTTCACAATTAAACATTTGTGTGTTGAGCTCCCATGCAAATGTAATTGCAGCACAAAATTCGCTTAGCGTGTAATTGAGGAATTGGGTGGAAAAAAAAGACGTAAATTCACTTAGGTCGTTGTTCCTTAAATTGCAGATGTTGAATCGTTATTGTTTATTGTCAATTGTACACCAAAATGACTAAAGACCGACCAGTCATTACCATAAAAACATTGAATTGCATATAATTTGCACTTTTGGACTTTTTGGAGCAAGAATATTGTATACAGTGCTTGAAATCTTGGAATCTTAGAATCTTTTGTAATATAAACTAGTGTGAATCTAAAATCTTTTGTGATTTCTATCTTTTCGTCGCTTCACTTCCTGGTTGTTTCATTCGCTTGTTTCACTTCGAAAACAATGAAAAAGATACTGAAACACGACGGGGTAAATGTAGTTATAAATTAGCACGATATTCGGAAAAACGGAGTAATTTCATTTTTAAAATTCGCCTGTAACTTGAGACTTGTCAACTAAAGTTAACAGATTTTTTGCAAAACCTGTTCATGTTACTTCTATAAATAGGCCTATACAATTAACAGGATTTTTTTAATGTTAAATTTTAAGATTCCAGAAGTTTTTGTCCTTTTTCTCAAAACTACATTTTTTTAGAGAAAAAATAGTTTTTTTTTTTACACATGTGTAAAGGCAATCCAAGAACAATACGGTTAATTGTGTTAGAAAAGTCCCTAACCATTGTTCAATGCATTATTCGCGTGAATGAAACCGTTCACTTAATCGACACCTGAGTAACGCATCGATCGTGTTCACCTAACGCTAATTCTACTATAATACACAAGGTGTTCCAAAATAGTCTAGTAAAATTTTAACCACAGATGCTACGCATCAACACAAAATAAAACGTGTATTTAAACATGAAACCAGAAAGTCTTCCCTTCTGGGACAATACAAAGTGAAGTCACGTAATTGAATTAACCTACTGTCTCATAATCGCTGTAGGTATGCTAATAATTATGCATTTACCCAGGTTTATATAGTTTTTGCTTTCTTTTGACCAATTTGGGGTAAAAATGTGAGTAAACTCTTTGAGGAACACCCTGTGTACAGTAAAACCACCAGTCATTTAATTTAACAAGTTAAATTATTGTTAAATTAAGTTATTGTTAAATTTTAAACAATGCGTCGTAGGTTGGTGTCACATTTAGAAAGTTGTAGGCAATAGCTCATATAGTCAGAATCGACTGTCGTTTTATTTATTTCCAACAATCCAACTGAAAAAAAAAAGTATCCAACACTAGGAATTGCAACACACCATCTAATGCAACAGTTTCACTGCATAGCAAAAGTTGTATGTAGTGAAGATGCTACATTACCATAGTGTGTTGCAATCGCTATAATTAAATTGAATTTTTTTGCAGTTAAATTGTTAGAAATAAATAAAACGACAGTCGATTCTGACTATATTAGCTATTACCAACAACTTTCTAAATATGACTTGATTTCTACGACGCAATGTTTAAAATTCAAACAATGTTATTTGTTTAAAATTGATTTCAAAGTTAATGAAAATAGCACCATTCGAAAGTCCCCCTTCCAGATGCTATTATATCTAAAAGTCAGAATTTTCATTATATTAAATTTTCGATTATAAAACTGATAAGCCTTGGTTGGGACACCCTGTATAATAAATTAGTACATCACATGTATAATTAAATTAAAGCTGAGCAGCATTCACGACGAATAACATGAACTAGAAACTACTTATTACGCGTGTGGAATTTTGTATTCACTTATACAAAATTGTCGTCCGGTGTTGACATTAGCGAGACAACAAAACGAAATCAGAGTAATCTAATGTAACGGGGGTGCTGCCTAGCTATTATCATCATAACACGCGAGCAGTAAAAGACTTCTCACGACATCTGATTTACATTTGATGCGTTGCTCTCATCTACATACATCAATGTAAACACAACTTTTTCATTCTAAATAAGTTGCTTTTTTTCTCCCACGGAATCTACATCTGCGTTTCAGGAGTTAATAGCATCACGAAAAAGATGACGAGTATAAATTCGGCTTGACATGTACCCATTTCAACCCATCACCTTTCTCAACCTTCAGCAGTACCTGTTCCATTTTCTACCCAACTTTCGTGCGTGTCGTCGGAAATTTGGGAGGCCATGTTTTATGAAGAAAGCACTGAAGCGCGCCATATTTTATACATAAGGTTATTCTTGCTCAAATCGCATTGGCTGTTCTCTCCCCCTGCACCCATTCTGGTTATGTTGTTGCAAAGAGTTGCGAGCAATGGCTGACAATGGGCATTCGCTTGTGACCAGCGAACGAAGACGATGATGGTTTCTAACTTTTTTTTCTATTTCAGCCCACATACACAAAAACCAGATAAAAGAAAATCCAAGCATTTCCATGCACCGTGTAAAGCTAGTTCTTCCGTGTACACGTTTAAAGTAGTTGGGAAATAGATAAGTGGCGTTGTTTAGAAAATCCATTTACAATTGAAAAAATAAAAAGCAAAATAACGTAACCAGTGACCCACGTTTCTAATGTTTAAGGATAACACCTACATGCATTTGTGTGATAAAAACATATTTTCACCAAAATACAACACTGTTTTATGGTGTAAAGCAAAATTTCACCTCTTTTGTTTTTTTGTTCACCCATCACGAAAAAAGGACTAAACCGATTTTTACGAAACTTACAAACATACTTTATCGTATATTTTAAATTCAACTTTCAACTTAAAATATACAAAAAATTTTCTACCCCAAATAATAAATAAACTCACGAATGTGGAATGAATCGCAAATAAAGAAGGGCTATAGGCCCCTACATCAAATTCATAATCATATTTTATACAAGCTAACTGTAGTATATTTTATAATTAAAACAGTAACATGACTATTTTAGTTGTCAATTCTCGTGTTGTTTATTTGTCATCTGCTTTAATAGTTACAAATGTAGAAGCCTGAGAGTCTATTTCACCTAATGAAACCTACCAGTAATTTTCATTTTTTAGTTTATGATAGTACTAGCGTAAAGTAATTACATTAGTACATTAGTCTATATTCCATTAGTAAGTCTATATTACATTAGTCTTTTACGAACTGTATAAAAAATAACGGAGTGCAATTACACAATTCATTGATTTAACTCATGTTGCTCTGCGACATTCGTTACAGTTATTGTTTTGCTTCATGTTGTTTCGCAACACTCGTTAGATTTAGTGCTTTGTTTTTACTTCATCTCATTATTTACTGCCGATGATTGTGTTGGTATGGTAACACATTTATTATGTTATATTACGTTTGTATGTTAACAAACACTTTATTTTAAACACAGACACTTGGTATGTTACGTTTGTATTGTATGTTATGTTACATTATGTTATATTGTATGTGCTCCGCATTTTAATAATCTCACATTTTTTTTATCATGTATCATCATTTTTTAAAACTTATTTGTCTAAAACCATTTGTAAAAAAAAAAAATCTATTTTGACTTCAGTTAGTCGTTTAATAAAAACATAAATTAAAATTAAATTTGCTTTAAATTGGTGACATGAAACATTCTGACACGGAAAAAGGCACAGAGACACACTTGGCTTTTATATTGTTTAATACCATAGTGGTATCCTATATTCTATAGTAATTGAATAAACGGTATCTAAAAAATTCAAACACGACTTGTTTCATAATGATTTGTTAATTCGTCGCTACGTGACGCTCATGATCGCATCATCTAGTGGGAAAACTGCGAACTATCAACTCGTTTTTTTTTCTGTTTTTATCATGTTTATAATACAAGTAGTTTCCTAATAACCATGTCAAATATGCCTTCTGAATTATAAATACGCTATCCATTGAGAGCTTAAAAGCAAATGGCTTTTCATGATATGCAACGTTCCATTAACGTATAGCGAAGACATGCAACCTCGATTAAACTCATGACCTCTGTCAACCCCTCATCAACATTCACTTTTTAAACACTACATGTTTGAAAAGGTCCCTTTAAATCCTCCTTAACAGATGGCATTTTAATGAAGCAAGACTAGCGAGTGGATGAGGCAATAACTTGGTCGTCTCTCTTTATTTACGACTCTTAATTGCTGCAAGTTTCTAGATAATAACATTACATTCTGCCACTGCAAAAACTCCAATCATATACCAGGAGCAAAAAATATCTCCATAACTTTAAATAACAATAAAAAAACACACACACCACACTAATACATTACAATGACTAAACAGCTTGTACTAAAAGCCATTATCAAAAAGACCTAAACGAATACTTGAAGAAACAAAAAACGAATAATAAAAACGTTCCTTGGTTGAACCTATGCATTATGATATTTTTTTTGTGGTTGGCTATTTTTTATTTTATATATTTTTTGCTATGTGTAGAACGCACTTGAAAACTTCGCAAGGCGAAGTGGCTGAAATCCCTTGATGCTGAAATCGATTCGATGTTTACGTCGAAAAGGGAACCATCGATGATGATACGAACGAGATGAATTGGTGGCAAAACATGATTTATGAGACTAGGATTTCATTGACGCCACATAGTGGGTTTGAAGAGGCCAGAAAACGACTTGCCCTACATGCAACTTTGACAATCCCAACAACACGTTTCTCAATTTCCCAAAGATATTCGACGCCCTTGAGAAACTAGACAACTCTTCCAATTTTTAACACAAAAAAAATTAAATATATACAGGGTGTCCCGAAAGTCTCGATACATAAGTGATACATGTTTTGGATACCTCCTAGTGACTTTTTATAAATATAAGTATATATTCCAAAATACATGTAATGTTAAATATGTGTGAGACATCCTGTATATGCTTTTTATTTTGTTGGTCAAAATCATTTCTTAAATTATCTCTAATGAATAGCATATTACCTACTCTATGTATGAAGACTCTAGGAACACCCAGTTTATTTTAACTGCTTTTCTGTATACTTTTTTGACCTTTTACTACCCAATCAATTTCTGCCTTTCACTATTGTTCAATCAAAAAATTCCTATTTCCTATTTCAACTCTTTGTAATGTTTTCATTATTTACCCCCCAAAAAAAGAGAATTCGCTACATTTTAAATTTATTGAAAATACTTCCAGTTGCTTTTGTTGGTTGTTCATCCAAAAATAAAAATGGAAGTGAATAAAGAATTGCCTGATTTTTCTCCTTGACGAATCGAGTATTGAACCAATGAAATACAAAAAAAGAAGATGATATAGCCTATGATTGGTTTCCATGTGTTGTCAAAGACTCGTTTTTTCTTCTTAGGTTTTTTGGGCTTTCACAGAAGTCAATTGAGATGAATATTTCATGATATGGAAACTATTCCACTTCAACTTCCGTCTAGTTCTTTTCGACATCACCTTTCATGCATTTTTAAAAAAACTGATATGAAGAAAAAAATGTTGAGAAACCTGATGATTCTAACAGAAATGAAGGACTGGGGAATTTTAAACTATTTCTGAATATTTAAACGAAGGGTTCCCCATTAAGGAAATTTGACATTCGAAATCCTCGAGTAAAAGATCTGATAGATGACTTGGAAAACCTTTCCAAATACAGTCTCCCCATTGGCGAATTTCACCGCCAGATGGCAATTCAAACTGAACGCAGCCAAGTTTCGATTTTGTGATTTATCGAGTTTCTAAGATTTGTAGTCCTAATACCCTCTGAACTTTTAAAAGCAAAGTTTCACACTTAAAATTTGTAAATTTCATACATCCCAGTTTCTAGAAAGATAAGTCACAATAAAAATTGGAAGAAAAAATATGTAAATCAAGATGAAACTCAAACTTTTAAGCATTACCATAATCTTTATATCGTTTATTTAGCTTGGATTGTTGTACTGTACGATAAAAATCTTTCAGGTGATTTTTAATCACTGTGTTTTTAATATAATACTAGTAAATAACCCGTCAAAAATGACGGGGAATGTCTTTTCATTTTTTGTTTTTATAACGTTCATTCATTGTTCAACTAATGTCACTTAGCAACATTCGTCAGGTATTTATTTTTTAAACTCATATTACTTTTCGAATATTGCAACAAGATTTAAAATAACATACATTCAACATTAAACATTTTTCTTTCCTATGTGTCAAACCAATGTTTCCAACTCTGGTAGCGATCTCTAAATTTCTCCTAAAATTTACCAAATTTTAGGGATAGTACATTTTTAAATACTGGAACAAGATAGGTGTCTCGACTTAATATAAAACTTTTGCTGTTTCTCCCATTATAAGAATCACCCTAATAATAATATAGTGTATGTGAACGTGTTTCTCTTTAACAAAATCGAGTCATTTGTAAGGCAAAAGGAGTGAGTGCTATCAAACCATTTTCCAATGACGGCCAATTTTCATTTATGAAGAAACAACAACAGCAACAACAAAATGTGTAATTAACAGTGCAAACTTTTGCAAAGGAATAAAGTGGACTTCCTTTAATTACAAAGCGCTCTCGAGAAGTAATTTATTTCTTTTTCAATTAACGGTATTAGAAATTAAACTGCAGCCAAAATTAAATCAGTGAAGTGAAGAAAAAAAATATTCACAAATGGAAGAAATAGAAATTTTCTTTCTTTGCCAATCATTCTCTTTCTTGTACTTCCTACTCAACTTGTTCTTGTTAAAATATTTTGATTAAAAACGAGTAAATTAAAGACCAACAATTACTTTTCTCAGGAAAAAAAGTAATTAATGATTATTATAAAAAATATATGAAAACTTAAATTCCTTTTATAGAACGAAACAAAAGGAAATCTTAAATGCTAACTTTCTTGACATAAAATGGATTGTTTTTATTACAAAATAAACTATTTTTACCAGTTTCACTTTTTAGAATCTATTTGTGAATGAAATACTACATTTTACAAAATACACTAATTCCATGAAAAATAGAATTTGATTGACACTACTGACTTAGTCACATTCTTACTCACACCAACATTGTTCTTTAATGTAATAAGAAATACGGTACTATAAAAGAGAAAAGTTTGATTTCTTAACATGAAGACCACCTAGACACCAATTCTTGGTGTGACAAGTCAAGCAATTTGTGCACAACTATGACGTCAGTTTCTTATCCAATCATTTTTTGTTAGTTGGACAAAAAGCTAGCATTGTTTCATTAGTTAGCCAAAAATTGCCGTATCAACATGTACATTGAAAATGCTTTTTAAACATACATTTTCATGTACATTTTGTACATTATAATATATATATATTTTTTTTTCATGTACACTTTTTTCATGTATCAAGCATATATTTTCATGTACAGATATACATACTGTATGTACACACATAATGCAAAAAATTCATTTTTGATTTCCGCATGTTTCGATATATCCGAATTAAAACTTATGCGATCGTTGAGTGATTCGATATTTAATTCATGCAAGTTTTGCGAAATTTCATTTTTGATTTTTGGACGTTTAATTTTGTACGAAATTTATACGAATTTCGATTTATACAAATTTTAATTTATGCGATCGTTGAGTAATGCGATATTTGATTTATGCGAATTTTGAGTGCAGTAGTTTAATTTTAAATTTATGCAATTTACAATTTATTTATTTATTTATTTATTCAATATTATATGCGTTTTTTTTACAATGGACTTATGCGGTTTTGATTTATACGAAAAGCTTATGCGGAAAGCTTAAGCTTTGCTCGTTTTATGCGTTTTTAGTACATTGAACTATAGAGTATATTCTCATAAACGGCTGAGAATGGCAGTATACGTTCAATTCGCAGCTCACTCACAAACTTACTCACAAACTCACTCATAAGTGAAGCTAATATGAAGAGTATAAAAATTGTGTGACAAGGGGGCCTTAAAAGAAAATAGAATTTCTGAATCTGTCACATCCTTATATCAACATTACGTTTACTGTAATAAAAAAATGCAATTTAGTGTCATTCAGAAAATTTTGATTTCTTAATATTAGACAACTTTTTAAGGCAACAAAGTCCTCAAAAAATGTGATAAAAAATATTTTAAGGGAACATTTTTAAAATTTTTATTACGTGCACCACGACCAAAATTTCCACCATAAATAGAGTTTCCGCGAGACAGGGAGCAATTAATGGAATGTGCAGAATCTGATGTTGACAAGTTGATGGGAGAGGATAGCCAGATTTTTTTCCGCTTTTATCAGGCGCTCATCGTCACTATCGTTTTAGATGTCACACAGCATACAATGGAAGTTGCCACGATAGGTTTTATCACGATAACTGCTCGTCATGCGTCAGATAAGCGCTTGCAACGACAAAACGATGCCAAAGGGAAAAGATGAGAAGAAGGTGGTGGTGGAAGAATAAGAAGAATAAACGCTTCTTCCAACTTGACGACAAGAAGTATGGGAATGAAGATGATGACGGTAATGATGATGATGACAAATGAGAAATTCATTGCCCGACGTTCCCCGAGAGCTACTCGTTAAAATCTATCACTTGTTCGTGTCACTTTGGTCGTTTTAATTGCTCTTCGGAGGTTGCTGCAAAACTCCCATTCGCAACATGAAACTCCCATTTTTCCACCTTCGTGACTTATAAATGGAAAACCCTTTTGTGCGCACTCGAGAGATGAGGGTTTTATACCATTATAGATTGATCTCAGAACTTGGCAGGCACTAGAAAACAAACTAATGTACTTCACAAAAGCTTTCATATAGAGATGAGAACGCGAGATCAGTCTCGGTTACACATTCAATTGAATTCCAACAACTGACTGTGGATCAGGCAAAATTTCAAAAAGAGTCAAATACAGTCGAACCTTCTAGAACGAGCTACAGTACCTCTGTAAAGAGATTTTCACAACAAGAGATCGCTTGGAGAGATGGCTATCGCTTGATAACTCTTGTATTTCTTTATGTAACTCCTGTATCTCTTTTATACTCTTTAAGTTTCACTTGTGAGTGAGCGAGCTGGGAATTGGGAGTACTGTATACTGTCGTTTTTCATCGTATACTGTCATCTACAGTCGGTTATGAGCATATACTGTAGTTCATACTGTAGTGGAATACTGTTTGGTATACAGTCCAACGTACCTACAAACGCATAAAACGAGAATCGCATAGCATAAATGAAAAAAAAACGTACACAAGTCTATTGTGAACATATAAATAAATAAATCGAAACTTGCAGAAATCAAAAATGGATTACTCAAAACTCGCATAAATCAAATATTGAATAACTCAACGATTCAATAAATTTAAATTCCCATAAATCGAAATTCGCATAAATCAAAACATGCAGGAATCAAATATGAATTATTCGCATTATGTATGTACATACAGTATATCTGTATATGACAGCACTTCTATTATAAAGAGTTTGATTAAAAAGCTTTTTTAATTGTAGGCTACTTGTTTTAAACAGTAGAATTTATATTTTGTTAATAAAAATATTAATAAACTTACTAGTAATGAATTATGCCCCCAAAGTAATTATGCCTCACTGCTGAAATTAAATGATAACTTTTAAGAAAACATGCGACTGAAATGAAAGTAATAAACTTTGTAAACTGAAATTTGTGCATTTTACGTTATGTGAACTAATTTAAAAACATCTTATTTTATCATAAAAAATATATACTGTAAGAGTATGAACTAGAAAATTTTGCACGTGTATGGCACTTTATAGGGTCGAATGTTAATACGAGCTTTTCTCGTAACGAGGATCATCAAACTCGTTGTATCATGTTTGACTTTAATATTAATCAATCGAAACATGGAGTGATGTTCCTCAATCTCAATTAAACGCGTCGCATGAAGCTTAATCAACCAAAACATGAAGTGTTGCCACTCAGTCTAAGTTATTATGCCAACCAACCACACGCATTTTAATGATCAATAAGTGAAAAACAAATGTTTATAACATTGTTCTGCCTTCCATACATATGAACCGATCAAACACTAGTATAGTAGTAGTAGTAGCGAGAAAACTTTTTATTTTATAACACCCCTTTTCCTGAAACTCGTTTCGGATCGAGGCAATAGTAGTATCATCATGTGTGGGTGGTTGTGTGTTAGGTACAGCACTTTAAAATTACTCGTTTAAACCCACCGAGCCAAGAACAGCGTTGGATATTTGCTTTGGCGATGGAAAGAAAAAGCTCCCTCAACTAACAATAAACCTACAGAGTCCCATCTAACACCTCATTCCAAACGAACATGAAATCGTAAAAATCAAACATAAAAATCGCCATTCAAACCCAACGGTGGATTCCAGCCTAGGACAATCCCCATGGCAACCCACGAGATGCCTCCTGCACTAAATCAACTCTCATTTTCCAACTCGATTCGCTCCAATTTTCTGTGTCGGACCCTAAATGGCACGCAATGCACCTGTAACGTCACTAAGAGGATTGATGAATTAAATCGACCCTTCATAAAATGGTGGAGAGATAAATAAAAACCACCCCGGAGAATGTACACAAGTTTATAGTATGGAAATAAAAAATATATAATTCCTCATAGTGTGTTATAATAAAAAATGAATAAATGTCTAGACGGTGAAGCCTATTAAAGTACAGAGTTTGATTAGGTGGTATTCAAGTCGTGAAAATCGGCGTCAGAATTTTCTTCAGCTTTTTCTGTAAGTGTGTTTATCCAAAATGGAGGTACTTGACAGTAAACTTCTATAAACCTTTTTTTGTTCGGTTTACAATTCAGCGAGGTATGTACATTTAAAGAAAATATATAAAAAAATCAATAATCCACGAACATTATAATCCGGAAAATATTTTGTTCATACAACAAAAAAAAAGTTTGAAACATTTGATAAACATTTGTATAACTATGTGTTACTAATGTTGTAATACATAAGATTCTGTATATTTTCTATATTGCTCAGTTCAACCGCAATAAATAAAAATCAAATAAAATCAACCATAACCTGCTGCTATTGTTTTAGTGGTACTGTGTACTAGCAAAAACAATTGACAAGTTGCTTACCTCCTGTCACACGCAATTTTTTTGTTTGGCAATTCGAGCAATTTGTGAACCACTGTGACATCAGCAACTTACTCAACCAATGAAAACTGGTCGGACATGAAGCTGACGTCACAGCTGTGTACAAATTGTTCGACTAGCTATACCAAAACTGCGTGACAGGAGACCTCAAGAATGTAAGCAAACTGTATTTATATACTCTTTATATTAGCTTCACTTGTGAGTTTGTGAGTGAGTAAGCTGGAAATTGAACGTATACTGCCATCTATAGTCGTTTATAGTATACTGTTATAGTCCAATGTACAAAAAAAAAAACAGCATAAATCGAGAACCGCATAAGTCCTTCGCATAAAGAAAAAACCGCATAAGTTCAAAGTAAAAATAAAGTTACTGAAATTAAAGTTTGCAGAAATCAAAAATGAAATTACTCAAAACGCCCATAAAACAAATTACTCAACGAGCTCATAAACAGAAATTTGTATGAATAGAAATTCGCATGAATCAAAATTCGCATAAATCGAAACGTGCAGAAATCAAAATTGATTTTTTGCATTATGTATGTACATACAGTATGTCGGTATATGACAGTATATTACAGTATATGCTTACAGCTTATAATGCATTTTCAATGTACTTTTTCCTTATTATTTAACTCTCACTTCTCTATAGAGTAACTCAACAGTAAGGTGAATGCTTTGCTTCAGGGATTTATAGAGTTGTTTTGTTGGAAATTAAACCGTCAGTAATCGGAAAACATTATTTATTAAGAATTGATCAGGTTCAATGATTCCGGTTTTTGAGGTCATCAACTTGTAGTTCTTTGAAATAAATTCGAAAACAACAACATTGTTCGCTTCACCTCAAGCTGATGACACCTTGACTTTAAGAAATTAATAAATTTGCTTTCTATTGAAAAACTAGTACCAATAGTTCATTAAAATGTTGAAAATTCGTGCAAAACGTAAACATAAGTTTCAACTCAAACTCATGTTTCAACTCAAGTTTCAACTCAAACACCCGCCTAATGTCGTTTCGGTTAACGTCGTTTCGTTATAACGTCGTTGTAAAACTTACATAATATAGGCATACAATATACTGCAATTCTTACAGCATACTGTTAATTACAATGGTTTCACTTAACGTTTCAATTAAAGTCGTTGTTTTCAGGAACCTAACCACGACGTTAAGTGAGTAGTTTCACAAATATGCTCAGAACACCATCCTAATAGAAACTACATTTTTTTTTAAAAATTTCGCAAACATTTTTTGGACACCCCGCATTATTTTTGATTTTTTTTTGCCTAAACTAGTACAATTTTATTTGAATTTTCAAAAATATTTTTCCGACATCCTGTATTTTTTCCTTCAAAATTTTCACTTTTGTCATATACAGTAGTGTATTTCAACTGTTTGTTTTAAAGAGTTCTTTATCTCAAATCGTACTAACAAACATGAAAGTCTTTCTCTCAAAAATTGAAATAAAAAACCTAAGACACTGACTCTAAGTCGTATAATTCGGTAGTTACGAATGAAGCGGTCGTTATGAAGAATCAAGGTAACAAACAGAAAATCCATAAAACGAGGTCTTAATTGCTGCAAATAACCGGCCACAACTCGTCTCCAGCATATTTTAGTGCGTTCTGGAAATGGCATAAAAGTCGCACTAAAACCCTTCGCATATGAAACATACATTTTCATCAAACAGCGGAACAAACCCCATGTGTTTGGATCCTTATTAATTTTTCAATCAGAGCGTTGCCATAAGTTTTATACGAGGTCCTAAAAGTCTTTTTCCAGCTCGTTTATAAATTGCAATAAAGAAATGTTTAGCATAAAATGGATATTTTATACACCTGTTCCACGCTGTAAATTAAACTCTTCAACCTGACTGACTATAAAAAATTAAAATATATATTTTTCCTTTTCTTAAAAAGCATTTATCATCTTTTTGCCTCGTAAAAAAACCAACTTCCACTCAGAAATACCAACTTCCAATACCATTATTTTCAGTTACGATTTAGCAACGAGTTTAGTAAAAACACAAAAAAAAATTTACAGAATCGAACGTGGCTTTTATCTCAGTGGAGCAGAACACATTATCTTTCTTATTATGTATATAGATATACAACGCATATCCCTAACATTGGGGTTTTATATTTATGACCATGACTGTTGGCGAACATGGACTTTTCTACCATTTTCCCAGTGTCTCCGAAGCTCGGCGCTAAGAGAGTCGTTAGTCAGGACCGTGGCAGATAAAAGTCACCACGAGTGTCTACTGACGTCAAGAACTACAAACCCTTAGGGAAGAATCTTGCTTAGGTTCCACGAGTTCTTGGCACACGCACCCCCTGCTCCATTTTACTTATACACACTTGCAAACTTCAGCATATATATAGTACATATGGAAGGTGGGCAATATAGGCCTAAATAAAATTTAAAGTCCCTTTGACCAATCCTAAGTTAGATTTAGAGAGTTGACCTATTTGGATATTTCAACCACAATGTCGGTGAGTGCTTTCACTACAGGGTGTTCCTAAAAGATCTAGTCAACTTTTAATAACAGATGCATCAAATAAAAGTTAATATAAACATGGGTCAGGAAATGCGTACTCATTTGCATACCTGCAACGATTATGAGATACAACCCTATGAAGTTACCTGAGTTCATCCTGTGATACCTCAGAAGAAAAGCATTCACAAACATTTACATGTTTTATACGTATGTAGTTGGATAACAAAATGTTATTATACTCTTTACAAGCTTCACTTGTTAGTGAGTGAGTTGTGACCTTTTACATACAAGACGACTACAAGGATTTAACAAAACAAAACAAAACTACTCGATGGAGTTCTATAAATGAGGTGTTTATGTACTTGTTTTAATCTTTCGAGTGACACTACAGCAGCAAAGTAAATGAAAAACTAATATGGCGGACGCTACATGCCGTATATCCATTATTCTTTAGACCCTCTTACAGGCTAAATGGCTCGATGGGTTTTGATAAATAAAATGTTCATATACCCGTCTTAGTCTCACGAGTGTTACTGCTTATATGTTGTTGATTAAAAACCAATTTGGCAGACGTAATGAACCAATCTATAAAGAGTATGCTTAAAAAGCATTTTTAATGTACTTGTTTTATGTATATTATATTCGTTTCTTCAAAGTTTCTGTACATGTACGAAAAAAATGTATTTGTTGTATTTTGACGTGCTTCATGTGAACCGAATAAATTCAAATTTAATTCAATTTAAATTCAAATTTAATTCAAATTCAAATTTAGATCTTTGTTTATAGGTATTTTTCTTTAGCTTTGTTTTTATGCGTACCATCTGGTTAAAATGACTAAAACGTTTAGAAACACCCTGTATACTACAAACATTTACTACACCATAAACTTATTCTTAACAGTGAAAATACCCCGACCATAAATAGTAGAATGGAACACCTATGTTCCAATTCTATTTTAGTTATAAACAACCACCTCATGTTATTGTTTGATTAGCCAACGCTAATGTTGATGTTTAAATCAACGTGTGTACACAAAAGAATAACTGTAAACACCAGCAATGTAGTCTTTGAAATTGCGTTTCTAAATTTAAACTGTCTAGCTATTAATTCGGTTACCAACGATTCATCTCAAAACTCATCTTCTTGCAGTTCAAAATGCACGTACAATGAATGACAAACATTTCAATGTGTAAATTTAACAAAAAAATAATACAAAAAATGTATACAACACAGTCAAATATATTATTTAAAACAAATAATTTTCTTACCGTATTTTACCAGCAGATAATAGGTCCACACTTTTAGACTTTTAGCTTTAACGTGGTCTCAGGCATCTGAAAAGATGAATTCTGTATGAATTTCACTAAAGTCTAATTAGTTGGCATCATTACATAACCTTATCACACTTGCACTACGGCTAAAGGAAATAAAACCGGATGTTTATTTTTAACACAAAATTTCGATAAAACTCACGAAAGGAAGTCAATGAAATATTTGTAAAACAAAATTCAACACATTGTAACGGATGTTTTGCTTCGAAAGTAAAAAATAAAACTCAATGTAAAACATACACAAGTTTACGTAATCTACTCCACTTTTAAAAATAAAACGATAAATTTCCATATACAGTACAATATAGATACAGGGTATCCTTTAAAGTAATCGCAGTTTTAATCTTATGCATAAAAAACAGAGCAAATTTTAACCACGGATGCTACGCATCAAAACAAAGCAAAAAGTCTATATAAACATGGGTCCGGAAATGCATACTCATTTGTGTACCTACAACGATTATGGGACTATAGGCCTATCCATTTACGTGACTTCACCCTGGGTTATCTTAGAAAGGAAGCATTTTTGGATTCATAAACTAACAACTCTGTTAATTTTGCGAATATCGAGCTAAAGATTGCACAGGCGTGTTCAGCGTGATGCAGAGATTGTTGTATGCACAGGGTCAATGATTTAGAACAACTTCGATTTTTTCGTCAAAATCGATGAAAAACGAAGATTATTCATATAGGTTGTCTGTTTTGTTTTGACGCGTAGCATCAGTGGTTAAAATTTGAAGCTTTCTCAGGGTTCTCCCGTTTCCTCCTGCTCCATAGAAAACCCTATTTTATCTTCATCATCATCACCTCATCATCATTTATGTAGTTTCTAATTTAATAGAGTCTGGGGACCAAATGACAGAGCCGTATGGTCAGTCGATGCCCTCGTAAAAAACCAAATACTGTACCTACTCACCAATACTTTAAAATTTGACTAACCTTTTAGAAACAACCTGTGTGTGTATGTGTGTTTGTATATATGTTTG